>JAMKPZ010001781.1:0-36409 GCA_024699675.1 Amphibolis antarctica | reverse complement strand
CAAGCCTGCTCCACCACCACAATTTTTCGCCAAAATATGGTTTTTTGGGTATCCGGGTGTTGCTTCCTTGAGGCGGATTGCCGCCGGCAGGCCGCTCCATCCCCCCGACTTTTCACCAAATGTGGGTTTTTTGGGGATTCGGGTGCCGCTTCCTTGAAGCGGCTTGCCGGTGGCAAGCCGGCTCCATTCCCCCAACTTTCACCAAATGTGGGTTTTTGGGGATCCGAGTGCCGCTTCCTTGAAGCGGCTTACCAGTGGAGAACCGGCTCCATTCCCCCAACCTTTCACAAAATGTGCATTTTTAGGGATCCGGGTGCCGCTTCCTTGAAGCGACTTGTCGGCGGCACGCCGTCTCCATCCCCCCAACTATTCATCAAATATGGGTTTTTGGGGGATCCGGGTGCCGCTTCTTTGAAGCGGCTTGCCGGCGGCAAGCCTGCTCCATCCCCCCAACTTTTCACCAAAAAGTGGTTTTTTGCGGGATCCGAGTGTCGCTTCCTTGAAGCGGATTGCCAGCGACAAGCCAGCTCCATCCCCCCAACTTTTCACCAAATGTGGGTTTTTGGGGGATCCGAGTGCCGCTTCATTGAAGCGGCTTGCCGGCGGCAAGCATGCTCCATCCCCTCAATTTTTCACCAAAATGTGGGTTTTTTGGGGATCTGTGTGTAGCTTCCTTGAAGCGGATAGCCGGCGGCATGCCAGCTCCATCCCCCCGACTTTTCACCAAATGTGGGTTTTTTGGGGATTCGGGTGCCGCTTCCTTGAAGCGGCTTGCCGATGGCAAGTCGGCTCCATTCCCCCAACTTTTCACCAAATGTGGGTTTTTGGGGATCCGGGTGCCGCTTCCTTGAAGCGGCTTGTCGATGGCAACCCGTCTCCATTCCCCCAACTATTCACCAAATATGGGTTTTTGGGGGATCCGGGTGCCGCATCTTTGATGCGGCTTGCCGGCAGCAAGCCTGCTCCATCCCCCCAACTTTTCACCAAAATGTGGGTTTTTGAGGGATCTTGGTGTAGCTTCCTAGAAGCGGATTGCCGGCGGCAAGGCAGCTCCATCCCCCCAACATTTCACCAAATTTGGGTTTTTTGGGGATTCGGGTGTCGCTTCCTTGAAGCGGCTTACCAGTTAAGAGCCGGCTCCATTCCGCAAACTTTTCACCAAATGTGGATTTTTGGTGATCAGGGAGCCGCTTCCTTGAAGCGGCTTGTTGGCGGCAAGCCGTATCCATCCCCCCAACTTTTCACCAAAATGTGGTTTTTTGCGGGATCCGGGTGTCGCTTCCTTGAAGCGGATTGCCAGCAGCAAGCCAGCTCCATCCCCCCAGCTTTTCACCAAATGTGGGTTTTTGGGGGACCCGAGTGTCGCTTCATTGAAGCGGCTTGCCGGCGGCAAGCCTGCTCCACCACCACAATTTTTCGCCAAAATATGGTTTTTTGGGTATCCGGGTGTTGCTTCCTTGAGGCGGATTGCCGCCGGCAGGCCGCTCCATCCCCCCGACTTTTCACCAAATGTGGGTTTTTTGTGGATTCGGGTGCCGCTTCCTTGAAGCGGCTTGCCGGTGGCAAGCCGGCTCCATTCCCCCAACTTTCACCAAATGTGGGTTTTTGGGGATCCGAGTGCCGCTTCCTTGAAGCGGCTTACCAGTGGAGAACCGGCTCCATTCCCCCAACCTTTCACAAAATGTGCATTTTTAGGGATCCGGGTGCCGCTTCCTTGAAGCGACTTGTCGACGGCACGCCGTCTCCATCCCCCCAACTATTCATCAAATGTGGGTTTTTGGGGGATTCGGGTGCCGCTTCTTTGAAGCGGCTTGCCTGCGGCATGCCTACTCCATCACCCACCTTTTCACCAAAATGTTGGTTTTTGTGGGAAGCAGGTGCCGCTTCCTTGAAACGAATTGCCGGCGGCAAGCCAACTCCATCCCCCCAACTTTTCACCAAATATGGCTTTTTGGGTGATCCGAGTGCCGCTTCCTTCAAGCGGATTGCCGGCAGCAAGTCGGCTCCATCCCCCAAACTATTCACCAAATGTGGGTTTTTGGGGGATCCAGGTGCCGCTTCATTGAAGCGGCTTGCCGGCGGCAAGCCTACCCATCCCCACAATTTTTCACCAAAATGTGGGTTTTTGGGGGATCCGGGTGCAGCTTCCTTCAAGCGGATTGCCAGTGGCAAGCCAGCTCCATCCCCCCGACTTTTCACCAAATGTGGGTTTTTTGGGGATTTGGGTGCCGCTTCCTTGAAGCGTCTTGCCAGTGGAAAGCCGGCTCCATTCCCCCAACTTTTCACCAAATGTGGGTTTTTGAGGATCCGGGTGCTGCTTCCTTGAAGCGGCTTGTCGGTGGCAACCCTTCTCCATCCCCCCAACTATTCACCAAATATGGGTTTTTGGGGGATCCGGGTGCCGCATCTTTGAAGCGGCTTGCCGGCAGCAAGCCTGCTCCATCCCCCCAACTTTTCACCAAAATTTGGTTTTTTGCGGGATCCGGGTGTCGCTTCCTTGAAGCGGATTGCCAGCGGCAAGCCAGCTCCATCCCCCCAACTTTTCACCAAATGTGGGTTTTTTGGGATTCGGGTGCCGCTTCCTTGAAGCGGCTTGCCGGTGGCAAGTCGGCTCCATTCCCCCAACTTTTCACCAAATGTGGGTTTTTGGGGATCCGGGCGCCGCTTCCTTGAAGCGGCTTACCAGTGGAGAGCCGACTCCATTCCCCCAACCTTTCACAAAATG
Source organism: Amphibolis antarctica (assembly GCA_024699675.1). Taxonomy (NCBI): domain Eukaryota; kingdom Viridiplantae; phylum Streptophyta; class Magnoliopsida; order Alismatales; family Cymodoceaceae; genus Amphibolis; species Amphibolis antarctica. The sequence continues at coordinate 33,684 of JAMKPZ010001781.1, read as the reverse complement.
TGCATTTTTCGGGATCCGGGTGCTGCTTCCTTGAAGCGACTTGTCGGCGGCAAGCCGTCTCCATCCCCCCAACTATTCATCAAATATGGGTTTTTGGGGGATCCGGGTGCCGCTTCTTTGAAGCGGCTTGCCGGCGGCAAGCCTGCTCCATCCCCCAACTTTTCACCAAAATGTGGGTTTTTGGGGGATGCGGGTGCCGCTTCCTTGAAACGGATTGCCGGCGGCAAGCAGCTCCATCCCCCCAACTTTTCACCAGATGTGGGTTTTTGGGGGATTCGGGTGCCGCTTACCTAAAGCGGCTTGCCGGTTGTAAGCCGGCTCCATTCCCCTAACTTTTCACCAAATGTGGGTTTTTGGGGATCCGGGTGTTGCTTCCTTGAAGTGGCTTGCTGGCCGCAAGCCTGCTCCAACCCCCCAACTTTTCACCAAACGTGGTTTTTGGGGATTCGGGTGTCGCTTCCTAGAAGCGGCTTGTCGACGGCAAGCCGGCTCCATCCCCCCAACTTTTCAATAAATGTGGGTTTTTGGTGGATTCGGGTGCCGCTTCCTTGAAGGGGCTTGCCGGTGGCAAGCCCGCTCCATTCCCCCAACTATTCACCAAATGTTGGTTAGTGGGGGATCTAGGTGCCACTTCTTTGAAGCTGCTTGCCGGAAGCCATCCGGTTCCATCCCCCCAACTTTTCACCAAATGTGGCTTTTTGGGTGATCTTGGTGCCGCTTCAGTAAATCGGCTTGCCAGCTACAAGCCGGCTCCAACCCCCGAACTTTTCACAAAATGTGGATTTTTAGGGGATCTCGGTGCCGCTTCCTTAAGGCGGCTTGCCGGTGGCAAGTCGGCTTCATCACCCCAACTATTCACCAAATATGGGGTTTTGGGGGATCCTGGTGCCGCTTCCTTGAATCGGCTTGCCGGCGGCCAGCCTACTCCATCCCCCCAACTTTTCACCAAATGAGGGTTCTTGGGGATTCGGGTGTCGCTTCCTTGAAGCGGCTAGTCGGCGGCAAGCCGGCTCCATCCCCCCAACTTTTCACCGAATGTTGGTTTTTGGGCGATCCGGGTGCCGCTTCCTTGATGCAGCTTGCCGGCGTCAAGCCAACTCCGTCCCCCAACTTTTCACCAAATGTGGGTTTTTGGGAGATTCAGGTGCCTGGTCCTTGAAGCATCTTGCCGGTGGCAAGCCGGCTCCATTCCCCCAACTTTTCACCAAATGTGGGTTTTTGGGGAATTTTAGTGCCGCTTCCTTGAAGCGGCTTGCCGGTAGCGAGCCGGCTCCATCCCCCCAACTTTTCACCAAATGTGGCTTTTTGGGTGATCCCCCCGAACCATTCATCTAAGCATGGGTTTCGAGGAACCAGCAACCGGGTTTTCTTACCAGTTTGCCGGTGGCAGGCCGGTTGGCCATCCGAAACATACATCTAAGCATGGGTTTCGGGGAACCGGCAACTGGGTTTTCTTATCAGTTTGCCGGTGGCAGGCCGATTGGCCATCCGAACGATACATCTAAGCATGGGTTTCGGGGAACCGGCAATCTGGTTTTCTTACCGGTTTGCCTGGGGTAGGCCGGTGGGCCATCCGAACCATACATCTAAGCATGGGTTTCAGGGAACCGGCAACCGGGTTTTCTTACCAGTTTGTCGGTGGCGGGCCGATTGGCCATCCGAACCATACATCTAAGCATGGGTTTCAGGGAACCGGCAACCGGGTTTTCTTACCAGTTTGCCGGTGGCAGGCCGGTTGGACATCCGAAACATACATCTAAGCATGGGTTTCGGGAAACCGGCAACTGGGTTTTCTTATCAGTTTGCCGGTGGCAGGCCGATTGGCCATCCGAACCATACATCTAAGCATGGGTTTCGGGGAACCGGCAATCTGGTTTTCTTACCGGTTTGCCAGGGGCAGGCCGGTGAGCCATCCGAACCATACATCTAAGCATGGGTTTCGGGGAACCGGCAACCGGGTTTTCTTACCGGTTTGTCGGTGGCGGGCCGATTGGCCATCCGAACCATACATCTAAGCATGGGTGTCAGGGAACCGGCAACCAGGATTTCTTACCGGTTTGCCAGTGGCGGGCCAGTTGGCTATCCGAACCATACATCTAAGCAACGGTTTCGGGGAACCGGCAACTGGGTTTTCTTACCGGTTTGCCGATGGCGGCCCGGTTGGCCAACCGAACCATACATCTAAGCATGGGTTTCAGGGAACCGGCAACTGGGTTTTCTTACCGATTTGCCGGTGGCGGGCCGGTTGGCCATCCGAACCACACATCTAAGCATGGGTTTCAGGTAACTGGCAACCGGGTTTTCTTACCGGTTTGCCGGTGATGAGCCGGTTGGCAATCCGAACCATACATCCAAGCATGGGTTTCGGGGAACCGGAAACTGGGTTTTCTTACCGGTTTGCCGGTGGCGGGCCAGTTGGCAATCCGAACCATACATCTAAGCATGGGTTTTGAGGTACCGACAACCGAGTTTTCTTACCGATTTCCCAGTGATGGGCCGGTTGGCCATCCGAACCACACATCTAAGCATGGGTTTCGGGGAACCGGAAACCAGGTTTTCTTACCGGTTTGTCGGTGGCGAGCCGGTTGGCCAACTGAACCATACATGTAAGCATGGGTTTCGGTGAACCGACAATCGGGTTTTCTTACCGGTTTGCCGATGGCAGGCCGGTTGGCCATCCGAACCATACATCTAAGCATGGGTTTCAGGGAACCGGCAACCGAGTTTTCTTTCCGGTTTGCCGGTGGTGAGCCAGTTGGCCATCCGAACCATACATCTAAGCATGTGTTTCGGGGAATCGGCAACCGATTTTTCTTACCGGTTTGCCAATGGCGGGCCGATTGGCCATCCGAACCATACATCTAAGCATGGGTTTTGGGGAACCGACAACCGGGTTTTCTTACCGGTTTGCCGGTGGCAGGCCGGTTGGCCATCCGAACCGTACATCTTAGCATGGGTTTCGGCGAACCGGCAACGAGGTTTTCTTTCCGGTTTGCCAGTGATGGGCCAGTTGGCCATCCAAACCATACATCTAAGCTTGGGTTTCGGGGAACTAGCAATCGGGTTTTCTTACCAGTTTGTCGGTGATGGGCCGGTTGGCCATCCGAACCATACATTTAAGCATGGGTTTCGAGGAACCGGAAATCGGGTTTTCTTACCAGTTTGCCGGTGGTCGGCCATTTGGCCATCTGAACCATACATCTAAGCATGGGTTTCGGGGAACTGGCATCCGTGTTTTCTTGCCGGTTTGCTGGTGGCGGGCCGGTTGGCAATTCGAACCATACATCTAAGCATGGGTTTTGGGGAACCGGCAACTGGGTTTTCTTACCGGTTTGCCGGTGGTAGGCCAGTTGGCCATCCAAACCATACATCTAAGCATGGGTTTCGGGGAACCGGCAACCGGGTTTTCTTACCAGTTTGCCGGTGGCGGGCCGGTTGGCCTTCCGAACCATACATCTATGCATCAGTTTCGGGAAGCATTGAGGAGTCGACCGTACCCGGGTACCGGTGGCGGTGGCCGACTGATTTGCCCGGTAACCAGCTGATTTTTTAGCGTGACGTCTTGTCTTGCACGGGTCGTGGTCTGGGCGTCCAACGGTCTGAGCTGGGCGGCGTACGTGGGCGAGATTTCCTCGTCTCTTCATGGAATAGTTTACGTTCTAGCTCAGGTTGTGCTTGAAGAGTTGAACATCCTTGGGTGGTGGTGGTGGTGGCCGGTTGTTTTACTTGGAAACCAGTTGATCTGCCTGCACACTTAATTACACATTAGTTTCCAATGGTGGGGAAGGAGTGTTGTTCCTTCCCCTTATCTATGAATACCAGTGCCGTGTTGTGTGGGAAGGTCGGGAAGTTTTCTTGTGACTCATTATCACTTGGTCGGGGCCAGCAAGGATGCATGCCGGGGACGGCATCCCAGAGATCTTTCCTGGTGATCGGGAATGTAGACTTACATTTCCCGGAGATAGGGGACCGGCTACTGGTTTTTATACCGATTCACCGGAGGTAGGTTGGCTGATTCCTGGAACCATCTACGCAAAGATGGATTTTCAGGGAACGGGTGGCCGGTTGTTTGTACCAGCTTGCTGGCGGCAAGCCGGTTGGTTCCCCGAGCCATCTACGTAAAGATGGGTTTTCGGGGAACCGGTGGCCAATAGTTTGTACTGGCTTGCCGATGGCAAGCCGGTTGGTTCCCCGAACCATCTACGCAAAGATGGGTTTTCGAGGAATCGGTGGCCGGTTGTTTGTACCGACAAGCCGGTTGGTTCCCCAAACCGTCTACGCAAAGATGGGTTTTCAGGGAACCAGTGGCCGATTGTTTGTACCAGTTTGCCGGCGGCAACACGGTTGGTTTCCCGAACCATCTACGCAAAGATGGGTTTTCGAGGAACCGGTGGCCGGTTGTTCGTACCAGCTTTCCAGCGACAAGTCGGTTGGTTCCCCGAACCACCTGTACACAGATGTCCATTAAAGCATGGGGTTTTAACGGAGGGCGTCATCCTGGAAACTTCTCTGGGGCATCGGGAGAGTAGACTTATGTTTCCCAGAAAAACGAACGGGCACCGTTGGGTTGTACGTCTTCGTACACCCGAACGGCCGCCACTAGCATCCTTGCCGGTGGCGTCATCCCAGAAACTTTTCCGGGGCATCGGGAGAGTAGACTTACGTTTCCCGGAAAAAACATACAGGGACCATCGGGTTGTACGTGTTCGTACACCCGAACGGCTGCCGCCGGCATCCTTGCGAGTTGCATCATCTCGGAAACTTTTCTAGGGCATCGGGAGAGTAGACTTACGTCTCTCGGAAAAACATACAGGGACCATCGGGTTGTACATGTTTGTACACCCGAACGGCCGCTGCCGGCATCCTTGTTGGTGGCGTCATCCCGAAAACTTTTCTAGGGCATCGGGAGAGTAGACTTACGACTACTGGAAAAATGTACGGGCACCGTCGGGTTGTACGTGTTCGTACACCCGAACGGCCACCGCCGGCATCCTTGCCAGTGGCGTCATCCCGGAAACTTTTCCGGGGCATTGGGAGAGTAGACTTACGTCTCCCGAAAAAAGAAACGGGCACCGTTGGGTTGTACATGTTCGTAGACCCGAACGGCCACCACCGGCTCCCTTGCCGGCGGCGTCATCCCAGAAATCTTTTCGAGGCATCGGGAGGGTAGACTTAGGCTTCCCGGAAAAGAAATGGGGAAGGATATGTGGAGATCGAATGAAAACACGTAAAGCCGACTGGGAAACTCAGAGTTTCCACATAAAAAGACTCGACAGAAGGGTCACGACTGAACCGAGCTCGACCGGGCCAGGTGGATTCACCCGGCTGGGAGGGCAGCCACCGGTACCTTCGGATGTGTTTCCAAAGGAATGATACCCGGGTCCGCCCTCCGACCATTCCCTTGTATGGGAAAGGGGTTATATGGTCGGGGCTCGAGAAAACATCGTAAGGACGTGCCGGAAAACGGTGAGGGTGGAAGAACTTACCTACAGGGAGTCATTGGCGGGGATCGAAAGTCCTCGCTCCGGTGCGGTGAAAAAGCATTGGGGCCCCGAGCTGCTCTCCTTCTTCAGAACCTTTGGCCGGCGTCTTCCCCAAGCGTCCGAATGTGGTGCTCGCCTTTTTCTCCAGAGTGTGTCCAATTTCTCGAGAGTGTGTCCTCCTTTTTTCTTTCAAATGGGTGGAAGGCCCCTTCTTTTATAAGGGGCCGCCTTCCTTCTTTGGGGAACCCGAAGATGGAAGGTGGCGTGATTCCGGGTCTAATTACGCGGTCTGCGTAATGGATTGATTTGCGAGAATTAAGTGGTTAAATCCCATCATATTTTCTGATTGATTCGGCTTGCCTTCTTGGGTAGCCAACTGGCAGCCGCTACATTGCAGGACAAAGCCGACTGGTCCCCCGATCATTTTCACCAAATTTGGGTTTTTGGGGATCCGGGTGCTGCTTCCTTGAAGCGGCTTGCTGGTGGCAAGCCGGCTCCATCCCCCCAACTTTTCACCAATTCTGGGTTTTTGGGGGATCCGGGTGCCACTTCCTTGAAGCAGCTTGCCGGCGACAAGCCAGCTCCATCCCCCCAACTTTTCACCAAATCTGGGTTTTTGGGGGATCCGGGTGCCGCTTCCTTGAAGCGGCTTTCTGGCAGCAAGCCGGCTCCATCTCCCCAACTTTTCACCAAATGTGGGTTTTGGGGGGATACCGGTGCCGCTTCCTTGAAGCGGCTTGCCTATGGCAAGCCGGCTCCATCCCCCCAACTTTTCACCAAATGTGGGTTTTTGGGGATCCGGGTGCCACTTCCTTGAAGCGGCTAGCCATGTAATTCCCCCTTTAAGCATGGGGTCAACACCAGCTAATGAATTCTGAAAGAGATGGATAAGGAGCTTGTCGTCATACAGTAAGGGTGCCATGTCTCCATAGTAAACCCAAAGGTGAGCTCGTAGATCTCCCTACCCATTATACTTGACTAGCTTGGACATCTTGAAGTCTGGGGGAAGCATAGCCTCTAGAAAGGCGCAAAGGCTCTGGAAGGAGCAAGACTATTCTGATTGGCTGGTTCTCAAGTTGCGGATGAAGGTTTCCAGTTCTGCCACCCTTTGCTGCAACTCTCCTTCATGGGTAGGAGCACGGACCATGGGTGGTGCCGACTATTGTAGAAAATTGGGCCTTGCTTATTGAAGCCCCTAAGGCGACTTGCCTGAGGAGACATGACGATGTCGTATTCCCCTTGGAGGCCCATTACACTGAATGGGAACTGTTGTGTGCTGAAATAACTTGTCCCTAGAAGTTGGAAAGGGACCGGTTGCTAAGTTCAGACTGTGCAGTCGAACTCCAGGTTGGGCATAGAAGTCACCCCTACTGCATCCTCAGCTTGACTACCTGGGGTGGGATTGTTGACCAACTATTGGGCAGTTAGATCCTGCTCGAGTCGCTCATGCCCTATAGGCAAGGGCAGCGAGGTCGGTGCGAGGTGGGTGTTCGGTGCAGCAGGGTGCTAGGTGGACATCCAATTGGGCATCCCCAATGGCACTATGACCTAATTTGGGAGGCAAGGACGTGTGAGAACTTGTAGTAGCAAGCTGAACGCTACGAAAATCGAGATGGAAACTGAAGGTGTCATAATCGATGAGGTAGTGAGAGATGAGGTGCTATTGGCTGCTGTCTCACCTACACACCACTTGTGATTAAATTCTTGTAAAAATTGTGTGCAAAATATTTTAATTTCACCGCAAGTGCATGGGTTCTGATGTAATTAGTGTGCAAATACGGGTTTGTCCATAGGGATCAGTTTTGCTTAGTGTTTAGCTAAATTGGTGTATTCAATTAATGGAACAAGTAATTATATTTCTTTTAAGCAATGTCACAGTTGCTCCATTCCAATTAATCACTAGGATGCTCTTTGAACACTTATTAAATTTGCACCTTCCAAAGAATTTTTCCTTAACTTTAATTTCTTCAACACTTAGAGTATTTTGATTTTTAAAATTAGTCTTTTAGTAAATGATTCAAATTTTGCACTGAAAGACTATCAAGTGAGTTTTACTTCCAAATTTTTAATTCTTCTTAAGTCTTAACATTCTACACTTTAGTTTGCATGTAATTTGTCATTTAGCACAGGAAAGCACTAAACCCTCAAGGTGGCTCATGGGTAAAGGTCTTTACTCTCAAACTTACTCGTGAGATGTGCGATAAAAGTGAGTTTCAGATGTTTAAATAGTACAATTTGAATTAGCTGAAACTTCTAAGAGTTGTAAGCTTATATTTTTGGTCTTTTTTAAATATCTTAAAACACAACAGACAACATAATGCATGAGACACAACATAGTACAAAGAACTTGTAGAAATAAAATGCAACATTCAACATTACACCAAACATGAAATCATTCTCTAAATATCGTAACTGAGTTGATAAGATAGGTGTTTGTAAATTTGAGTGTAAATAAAAAGGAAAGGTAAAAATAAAGGAAAAAGGAAAGGAAGGAACACCTAATGCTTCACTGTAATTTCTTCCTTTGAAACTTGCTCAAGCTGAGAACTCTCTTTGTCTTTACTTCCAGTCCACCAGGTCGTCAATCTGGCAAGCTTTCCTTTCGACCTTGAAATGAGATTTTGGGCGTCACTCCGCAATTACACCAAGGAACAGAGGAGGACGCAATCGGCGTCGAGAGTCTCTCCTTCAAGGATATAGTTAGCTTGAGAAAAGAATAGCAAACACACCAAGGAAGTGATTGGAGAAGAGGAGGTCGTCAATCTACTCTCAAAAGAAGTGAGTGGGTGGAAGATGGTAGATGGAGAGGATGGAGAATGTGGCTGCGAATGGTGGCCCCGAGGAAGAAGAAGGGAGGGGGGGTTGGTTTCATGGTTATGAGACTATTTTATAGATTGAAAGAGTGGCAGTTCACGAGCTAGCAGTTAGCAAGGACGTAGTGCACATCTGGACGTGTGAGATTGTTCCATGCAAGCCCAATTCTTTACCCTGTTTGTCCACGTTCTCCATGGTTGAGCTTTAGCTAAATTAAATTTCTCAATTCTACTCTTATACAACTTTCTCTATAATTACTCATCGAATTTCCCTACAAATACTTAAGGAATACCTTTCATGAAACACATTACATTACAGGAGAAATAATTCATAATATTTAAACCTTAACTATAATTGTAATCGCTATTACATCAATGAAATTTATCGCACAGAATAAGCAGGGCATAGGCTCAAGGGTAACCCAATTTACCCTTGAATAAGTTTGTGGGTTAACGGCTCAACCCTCGGATTTTGCACTTAGACATAAATTGATTTTTTTGTGTGAATTAATCATTTTACTAGCAACCTAAAAAGTCAATTATCAATCACTCATTCCCTTTTCAATAGGTAATCACCACAAATATAATTCACGACTTAAAACTTAATTCATGCATCATTAAAGTTAATAAACGTGCATAATGCTCAAAAGTATAGTTAACCTTGTAATCATCATTACTCAATTCAAAATGCAACTAAAACTCACTAAAACGCATGAATTAATATCCACAAAAGTTGGAAAATGCTTTAGTTGGTAGACAAGGGATAAGACAATAATACACTATCACTCAAAATGTTAATTTGTTGATATGATATCATTCCACTTCATTCTCACATCCCAAGTGACTTCAAATATTTTCCTTTTCTACCCATATTGACATTGATCCCTTGAGTTTTTTTCTAATTCTTTTTTTTTCTCTTTTCTTTTTCCTTTTTTTTCTTTTCTTTTTCTTTCCCTTTTTGTTTTACATCAAAATAACACAAATTAATTGACATAACTAGCATTGCACTCTTAAAACTAATAAATGACCCTTGATTGACTAATTTCACCACCTTATATCTCCATAACCTAATTCCCAAATGAACTTCATGGTGTATTAAAGCTCATACCCTTGCTACCTTCCTTCACATAACCTTTAACTTAGAGAAGTTTGAGAGATACCTTAGGATAATGTTCACTAGAATGGATTTTTCATATCACGATCATTTTTGTGGTAGCACTCAGCATAGGTTTATCTCTCCACTCAAACAGGGTAATGAGGAAGGACAATGATTCACTTTAGAAAAACTAGGGTAACAAGGCATTAATTCAAATGAAACAAGAAGACTCAACCCATTGCACAATTTAATTTGAATCCATCTCCTCTAAGGGCAATAGGTTACTAGGAATTAGCTCTGGAAATTCTCCTCTCAATATAATAGGGTCTTCTCATTAATTTTAATAGCAACACTTAAAACTTACATTCCTCAAGTTTTGTTCTCAAATAAAACACATAAAAGATATTAAAGATGCAAAAATCAATGAAAATCACAAATATCGGAAAAGAAAATTTTTTTAAATTTTGAACATTTTTAACATACTTAAACTTGTATACTTAAACATAAACCTTCCCCCCCCATACTTAAACTTTGCATTGTCATCAATGTAAATGGAAAATTTCAATATAGATAGGAAAATTCATGACAAATACGAAATATAATAAATATCCCCAATATCAAACATGAAAATGTGATGCATGCTGAATAATGCATCGAACTTAATAAGATGAATCATGTGAAATGCATAAATAATGTTGTAGAAATTAAATACAATTGCTGTGCATCAATAAAGAATGATGATAAGGATGTGATATTTTTTTACAAAGAAATAATATAATTAAAATAAAAAGAGTGCTTATATATATATATGCTTGTGGAATTCTAATGACTCACAAGAGACCAGGTGGTTTATAAACAGACACCACCAAACTGCAGCCTCATTGGCTTGAGCTGTGTGGTGTTGTTCATCCTCTCCATGAGTTATGTGCCTATCAGGTAAACGGGGATTCTGAACATATTGACTTGGAAGAGCACATTTGTTTCTTAGATTAAGTGAATTAGATATTTGGTTTAGTTGTGTTTCAATTCTTTTAATAGCTTGATCATGTGCAGCAATTTGAGAATTGGACTTTAGTGCTGTTTCTACTCTTTGCATTAAGCTTGCTAATTGTCTCTCAACATTTTGATCATTAATAGGTTGATTGTGATTTAAATTTAAAGAGCTATTGTTCATTACATTTTGGTCAATAAGAGGCTGTCCTACAAATTGAGGTGATTGTTGTCCTGAGTTTTTCCATGAAAAGTTAGGATGGTTCCTCCACCTAGGATTATAAGTAGGGTTGAAATTAAAGTTGTTACATTGATTATAAAATAAAGCATTAACATCTTCAGATTCATGTAAAATAGGACAATCCTCTACAACATGACCTATGGCAAAGCAACTTGTACATTTAGGCATGTTAGGCACAATCTTTTGTTTAAGGTGTAGTTCATCAATTTTATGTATCAAGCTAGCCATTTTAGCTTCTAAGCAACATATGGTTCAACAATATGGACTCCTCTAAGGGTAGAAATTTGTTCCTGGCTTACTTTAGCAGCACTCTCCCATTGGGCAGTTCTTTTGATTAAATTTTCTAAAAATTTCCAAGCATTATCTATTCCTTGGTTCAAAAATCCATCTTGATTCTAAGAGTGTCTTTGTGTGATAATCGATACCTTCATAAATAGTTCGAATTTGGGTAACTCTTTCTACTCCATGATGTGGACATTGAGCTAGGAGGTTACCAAATCTTGCAAAATATTTTCAGAAAAGTTCTCCTGGTTTCTATCTACAATTTAAAATTTCATTTTTCTTTTTAATTGTGACATGCATTGGATAGTATTTTCCTAGAAATTCAGAACAAAATTGATTCCAATTGATAATAGAATTTGGTTGTAAACTGTATAACCATCTTTTTGCACTATCTTTTAAAGCAAAAAGCATATATCGTAGTTTAATTGCATCAACAGACATGTTTGGTACTTTCATCATATTGCAAACTTCATTAAATTCTTTTAAAAATCAATAAGCATCTTCTTTTTCAAATCCATGAAATTTTGGTAATTGGTTGATGTAATTGGAATTTAATTCAAATCTGTCATTAGCACATTCAGGAAGTGTTATGCAGGAAGGTTCATCCATTAAATTAGGGTAAAACATACTTATTGTTTGTTCCCTAGGTTGTTCTTGCTGTGGGACAACCATAATTATTCTTCTTGTAGGTGTTCACACTAACCTATGAGATGAATCTTTTGACCAACTTGACATACAACATTTAAGTATAAAAAAAGATTTGCTTGTGTACTGTCATTAAGTAAGCTTTAGCTACCATTTCATGTTGTCATGCAACAGGTACATCTGTTTACAATAATACCACAACTATAGTAAATGATATAAAATTTCAAACTTGATAAAAACTTGTGACAAAGGTTCATTTAGTTTTGAGCACAATACAACAAAGATGTTCCAAAAGAAATAGCAAACATTGTAAGTGTTCAATAGGGGAGCTTTTGAAACAACCCATGGATAGGTTCGTGGGTAAACAAGTTTACCCTCGAACTTACACGTGGGCAGACAAAAAATACTACACACAGTGTTGCAAAGTATTTGCATAGGGAATTAATTCATGCAACCACACTGTAGAAGAAGGCAAGGTTAATTGATGAATATGTTCAGCATTGCAATGTCCATCAAATAGTTGGATCTTGTAATAATAAAGATTATCCCATGCATAATAAATAAGAGTATTTCCATTGATGAAACAGAAAGCTCTAATTTTTCCTTCATAAGGCATGTCAAGCTCTCCCAGATCCTCCAGTTGCAATTCTTTGTAGACTCAATTCCATTCCCATTTTGTAATGTCCTATACTCTCCAAATTTCAAATTTCATTTCAACATCCAACCATCGAATTAAACTAAGAGATGTAGGTTCTCCATTAGTTCCCCCAAATACAACCAACTCAACTAAATCATAGAATGAAATTGCCAGTGCACCCATAGGGTATGGGATAGGTAGGAGCTTCACTGATTCATCTTCAATATTGATGGCAATAATCATAAGTTCATTAATATATTGAGGTGTATAGCTTGTTATAAAGTAAATGATTCCATCAATAATCACATGATTCCTATTATTTGTTGGTCTTCCTCCAAAATAAACTTCTCTGACGGGTTTCCATTGATGTTTGTCAAAATAATAAACCAACAAATACTAGCAATTAGTCCAAATATCAGGTTCCTCCCAACAAAATAATTTATGCATAATTCTTCTATCAGTACCCTTAAATGTTAAAACTGCACCTGAATCAAGTAAGACATGCTTTTCTCTATTAGGGTGTAGGAGTACTAATTCTATATTTGTAACAAGATTCTTAATCTCAATATCAACTCTATTAGAAAAATATTCTCCATGATGCCTGAAAATAATTAGTCCACCATTACATCCTAAAATATTGTGAACTCCTTCTATTGATGTAGGTGGAATTCCTACCACAAAGTCAATTCCATGATACATATATTTTCTTAGCAGTGCATCGTACCAAATCACTCCACTAACTATATTTCTCATTTTGTATGCTTGGTGCAAACAAAAGTAATGCTCTAAAATAAATGCACGTACACTCTTGCTCACACAACTTAATTTGCATATCTCTCTCGCTAGCAAATGACTTAAAACCTCATGCAAGACATCTATGGGAATCTCCATTGCTCACTAAAGTTCATTTGACACAAAATAATGCATTTAGTCTGAAAGATAGTCAACTCAATGTATCTAATATTCATGAAATAAATGTGCAATATTGGAGTATTAATATGATTAAAATGACTGCACAATAATTTTCTAAAAATTCTGCCAACTGTAGCTTACCCACGAACTTATTTCATGGGTAGAGGTGTTTACCCTCAAGGTACCTCATGGGTAAACCTGTAATCTACTAATTTGGTATCGAATCTCACCATCTGATCGTCCGATTACCCAGTTAAACCTATAAAAACCATTAATGCCCCTTTGTGCATTAGCCCTTGTTCCACGACCTGTTTATAGTATTCACCTTCTCCCGTGACATACGCCATGGCCTTGACTTCTAGTGCTCCTCCCCCTGCTTCAATGTCAGTTTTCGATTGGATTAAGATGCTGAACTTTGAGTTCAGATTGAACAGTCAAATGTGGCATGATGAGGGCAAGAGAAAGCTGAAAGCTGTGGTTAGGGAGCAGGAATTGCGAACAGTAAAAGAAGACACTGCCAAGTGTATAAAGCAAAGTAAAGAAGCCTCTTTCATAGTTCCAAATTTTCTTAAAGATAAAATAGCTTCCCACATTGATAAAGAAGTAGGGCAGGAGCAGTTATTTCTCCCTAGAAATGAGTTGGTCCAAGAATTGTTTAAGAGAAGGTGTGTCTTTTGGTTTCATAGAGAAATATTCTATTTGGCCACCTGTGGGTTTATTAAGATTAAAACAAAGACTTATCATGCAAGTTTGTGGCAAACAACAACACCAAGAAGGTCAATTTCAACTGATGAGTGGATGAGGTTGATGAATTTTGATCGGTTTGAGCTGGCAATTGCGGATTGGCATAAAAGTAGCTACCTTCATGCCAAAACAAAAGAGAAAATTTTGAAAGATTTGAAGTATCAATTAACTCATTTTGGCACAAAAGTGGAAAAGGAATTCACTCACCTTCCCCCAGAAGTATCACAAGCTATTGATGATTACACTCAGCAAACATGGCAAGATGAATGTGCCCTTAGGCCTAAGAATGTTTTGGCTCAAGAGATTGTGTTTGTGAAGGCTGAACTATGGTTCATGAAGGCTATGTATGGAATTATTAAAAATTTAAATCAGTCCACAGTGGCTCAAGATATGGTGTTTGCTTGTCTCCCTGAAGATAGAGATGATAGGGAGCAGTATGAGTTCGTCATGTAAACCTATCTCTCTCTGGGAGAGAGTTTTGAAGTTGCAAAAATTGCCTCTCAGTGTGCTCTATATGAATGGAGAAAGTGCTTGGCCGAGAAGGCCTCATTTTCTATTGAGATGGCTGAAGTTGAATCCCTTCAGCAAGCAGTAAAGATAAATGTTAAAGAAGAGCCACAGGAGTTTGATTTTATGCAATTCAGTGAAAATTTGGCTAGCCCTTCAGCACCACAGAAGGGTGAAAGAATAATTAATGAGCATCAACCTCAGGAGGATAGAGAAGAAGAACAACAACAAGAAGAAGAAACAGAAGAAGAGCAATGTACCCTCTCTTTCATTCGGCTATCACCCGGAAGCCCATGCGTTTCTGCCGGCCCCGTCGGCAGATGGACCGAGGTACAGAGAATTGAAAGGTGTTTGTGTGAGCGCATCACCACATGTGGTGGATGGCTCGTTGAACAAAGTCGCCACCTTATTTTTGGGTAGAAAACAAGGAAAACCGGATGGGAAAGTGTCCTTCCACCATCGAAACGATAAAACCATGTGATTGACGTAAAATTGTGTAACGAAAATATGAGAGAAATGGATACAGGGTTCAGGGTACTGTTGGGGAAGGTGTTAGGCACCCCCAGACAGCCTGGGCATTCCCGGCCTCTCTCTAGCTCTAAAACAGGAAACTACGATAGTCAGTCTGACCGTACGTGACCTTATCCTAAAATCCTTCCGGGGCTGCCGGACAGCCGGCTGAATGTACCGGTTGCCACGTCATATCCCCATACTAGAGATGAAAACTTGCATTATCACTTGGCTGAGGTCGGCAAGGATGCATGTCGGGGACGACATCCTGGAGATCTTTTCCGGGTGATCGGGAATGTAGACTTACATTTCCCAGAGATCGGGGACTGGGTACCGCTTTTTATACCGATTTGCCGGAGGCAGGTTGGTTGACTCCCCGAACCATCTACGCAAAGATGGATTTTCGGGGAACCGATGGCCGGTTATTTGTACAGGCTTGCCGGCGGCAAGTCGGTTGGTTCCCCGAACTATCTACGCAAAGATAGGTTTTCGGGGAACCAGTGGCCGGCTGGCAAGCCGATTGGTTCCCCGAACCATCTACGCAAAGATGGGTTTTCGGGGAACCGATGGCCGGTTGTTTGTACCGACTTGCCGGCGGCAAGCCGATTGGTTCCCCGAACCATCTACGCAAAGATGGGTTTTCGGGGAACCGGTGGCCGGTTGTTTGTACCAGCTTGTCGGCGGCAAGCAGGTTGGTTCCCCAAACCATCTACGCAAAGATGGGTTTTCGGGGAACCAGAGGCCGGTTGTTTGTACCGGCTTGCCGCCGGCAAGCCGGTTGGTTCCCTGAACCATCTACGCAAAGATGGGTTTTCGGGGAACCGATGGTCGGTTGTTTGTACCGGCTTGCCGCTGGCAAGCCGGTTGGTTCCCCGAACCATCTACAAAAAGATGGGATTTCGAGGAACCGATGGCCGGTTGTTTGTACCGGCTTGCCGGCGGTAAGCCAGTTGGTTCACCGAACCCTCTACGCAAAGATGGGTTTTTGGGGAACCTGTGGCTGGTTATTTGTACTGGCTTGCCGGTGGCAAGCCGGTTGGTTCCCCGAACCACCTGTACACAGATGTCTGTTAAAGCATGGGGTTTTAACAGAGGGCATCCTCCAGGAAACTTTCCGGGGCATTAGGAGAGTAGACTTACGTCTCCTGGAAAAATGTACGGGGACCGTCAGGTTGTACGTGTTCATACACCTGAACGATCGCCATCGGCATCCTTGCCAGTGGCGTCATCCTGGAAAATTTTCTGGGGCATCGGGAGAGTAGACTTACATCTCCCAGAGAAACGTACGGGCACTGCTAGGTTGTACGTGTTCGTACACCCGAACGGCGATGCTGGTGGCGTCATCCCGAAAACTTTTCAAAGGCATCGGGAGAGTAGAATTACGTCTCCCGAAAAAGAAATGGGGAAGGATATGTGGAGATCGGATGAAAACACGTAAAGTCGATTGGGAAACTCAGAGTTTCCGCATAAAAAGACCTGACAGAGGGGTCACAACTGAACTGAGCTCGACCGGGCTGGGTGGATTCACCCGGCCAGGAGGACGGCCACCGGTACCTTTGGATGTGTTTCTGATGGAATGATACCTGGGTCCGCCCTCTGACCATTCCATTATATGGGAAAGGGGTTATATGGTCGGGGCTCGAGAAAACATCATAAGGACGTGCGGGAAAATGGTGAGGGTGGAAGAACTTACCTGCAGGGAGTCATTGGCGGGGATCGGAAGTCCTCACTCCGGTGCGGCAAAAAGGCGACAGGGCCCCGAGCTGTTCTCCTTCTTCAGAACCTTTGGCCGGCGTCTTCCCCAAGCGTCCGAACGTGGTGCTCACCTTTTTCTCCAGAGCTTGTCCCCCCCTTTTCCTTTCTCCAGCGTGTGTCCTTTGAAATGGGTGGAAGGCCCCTTCTTTTATAAGGGGTCGCCTTCCTTCTTTGGGGGACCCGAAGATGGAAGGTGGCGTGATTCCGGGTCTAATTACACGGTCCACATAATTGATTGATTTGCGAGATTTAAGTGGTTAAATCCCATCGTATTTTCTGATTGATTCGGCTTGCCTTCTTGGGTAGCCAACCGGTAGCTGCTATGTGGCAGACGGAAGCCGGCTAGTCCCCCGATCATTTTCACCAAATGTGGGTTTTTGGGGGATCTAGGTGCCGCTTCCTTGAAGCGGCTTGCCGGTGGCAAGTCGGCTCCATCCCCCCAACTTTTCACCAAATGTGGGTTTTTGGGGATCCGAGTGCCACTTCCTTGAAGTGGCTTGCCGGCAGCAAGCCAACTCCATCCCCCCAACTTTTCGCCAAACGTGGGTTTTTGGAGGTCCGGGCGTCGCTTCCTTGAAGCGGCTTGCCAGTGGCTAGCCGTGTAATTCCTCCTTTAAGCATGGGGTCAACAAGGAACAACAACAACAAAAATAGGAGGAAGATGTTTCAACAGCCGGACAGGAGGAAGAAAAGTCAGGAGATAATGATGATGTTCTCACCCTAGGTGAATAGCTTCATCAACACAAGAAGGCACTTCCTCCTTCCCCAAATAAATCAATCCCTAAGGAGACTCCTCCTGTTGAAGAGACTAAGATTCAGATGGAATTTTAGTTTGACTTTAATCTCCACTTTTAAGTAATTGAAATGTTCATGTCTCATTTGTGTTTAATTTTTACTTTCAAGAGGAAAGACCTACTGTTGGAGCAATTGTTCCATTTATGGACCTCTAGGATATTGAAGGGGTGGACCAGACCATTCATGAAGTAATACATTTTGCTTCAGAAGAGGGTCAGGTAACATTTTAAATGAACTTCCCTTTTAGTTTTTTTTTTTTTTTTAAGTCCCCTTTGTTTTTTAGTTTTAACTTTTCTTTTTTTTTCTATGTGTGTTTGTATATTATAGCATGCCCCAATAGAAGATATTATCTCCTCTAAGGGAGAAGAACAGGAGGGACTACTCATAGTCCTAGTCCTTGCTCAACTGAAGGAAATCTAGGGCAAACAGAATTTACTACCGAGTAGCCTACTAAAGCCAGTGGAGTGGATAATAAAGCCATAGTGGTTTACTCTCCACCTATTGAACCAAGCACAGGAGCTGTAGAGCCTTCAGCACCATCCTCTACAACATATATAGAGCCAGCCCAGCAAACAAAAACAAATTCAATGATTTTCAGAAATGCTGAGGCTTAGGATCGATTTCAGCATATAAAAGATTTTGATATCCTATTTAGCAGGCCAGTGGACTTTGATTTCATGAATGAAATCAAGGAGTTGCTGGAGTTTCAAGGATTGCTGAAGGTCATACCAAGGTTAGGTAATAATCTCAAAGTAGAAAATTTAGTACTAGCCTTTTATTCTAATTTCTATGTGAGTAATGTAAAAGAGGTAAACATTTACTTAACACCTGGATTCATGTATGAGAGCCTACCGATTAAGGAATGAGGGTGTAGAGATCCTAGAATCCTCTACAATGGCTGAATGGTCAGAATAGGACATGAATGATTGTATGGCCATAAACCCTAGATAAATTTGTTTAATAGGCTAAAATACATGACTGGAAAAGCTCATATGGTTGCACTGATATTAATTAGAACAATTTACCAAAGATTTGGACATGATGTAGAACTATCCATCTTTGTGAAGATAGCAACCTATGCAGTTTTAAATAAAATTCAGGTGAATTGGTATAAGATTTTTATCTCAAAGATCACCAACATCAAGAAGAAGTTATTTTATGGTGAACTCATATATCAGTTGGTGTCAAGCTCTTCCGATCTTTCTACCGGGGTAGTCAAGAAGTTAAAATCCAGAGTGTTTACTGCCAAAGATTTGAAATAGTTCTCAATGGAAGACAACTTAGCACCACGAATCCATAGTGAGCCATCCACTTCACAACAGAGAGGGTCAGCCTCTATGTCAAAGAAGATGGACACTGTTCTTGAACAAATTGCAGCTCTAAAGGAAGAAGTGGTAGCCCTAAAATCTAGACTTCCAAAGCATTGACTGTATTCTCCCTCTTTTTATATGTAATTGAAACATTTGGAGAGACAACTCTCCCATGATGTAACACTATAATGTTTAATGAAATGTGTTTCAAATTTTAATTTTGTGTGTTTACACTTCAATATGTTCTATGGTTTTAAAACTTTTCATATTTTTCATTCAATAGTTCAATGGAGAAATATCCATAAAACTCGTTCAAATTAAACCATTATAGTGAAATTATTTTTTATGAACACACTTTGTTACAATCATGCATGTTCTATGGGTTGCATTCTTCTCAAATCTTCCATTCAATTAGCAATCCACCAAATTGTATTTATCTTTAAAAATCCTCTCTTAATCATTCGAAATATGAAATTACCTTTTAATCATACTCAGATGATTAACATTGTTTAGTTTCGGTAAATCCTATACTTAAAAATTACATTTCCCAGCAAACAGAACCTTATTTGGCTCATAGGGCGATAACCCTTGCGATGGTCCGTGGGTAAACTAGATAACCCTCGAACTTATGCGCAATTTATCCCCACGGTGCTTTACTTTTTCTTTCTCTTTTTATATTTCGACACAGCTTAGGGGTAAACAAAATAACCCTCGAACTAACTTTGGGGGTAAACTCAATAACCTTCGAAGTGACTCAAAATAAAACACAATAGTTAACAATTCAAATAATTATTTTATGCTGACACCTTACAACTTAAGTAAATATACTGTGTAAGTTTAAATGTTTTTCTTTTCTCTTCTGTTATGTGTATATACTTATTATTATTTTATTTGTGTTTGTATTTCTATTTGTTTTTGTATTTATATTATATATTATATTATATATATACATATTTATTTATTTATATATATATATATATATTTAACACTTGTATATCACTTAGGCTCCCATGCCTCCAGTGGCACACAAGCAAGTCATATGATTTCACAAAATAAATACCATCAAACTATACTGCTCATACTACTCCGGTAGCCACTAGAGGTCAAGCAGCTGGTCTACTCTAGGAAGTTACAAGTTTTACCCTACAACTAGCCATAATATTACGGGTTTTACTCTATGGTTAGCTGTAACACTACGAGCTTTACTCTATGGCTGGCCTAAATGAAAACAGAAGTTCCGAATGAAACGTTAACAAAAATGGGACTTCCATCAATAAACATCAAATGTTTGCGAAATTTTTGCCTAAGCGACAGAACTACCAGCTAACTAGCAACCATTAGATGAGTAATGGGTTCATCACACAAGGAGAGATTCAACAAAGTAAGTCCATTGTGTGAGAGGTAAAGCGATAGACAAGGTTGACGAAGTTGTAAAATGACTTAAAGAAATACGACCAAACGCCAACGCCCCCACACCTGGGGAATGCCCGTAGGCGACGGGGGTTGGTCCTAATTGCCACACTTGAGGAGGAAAATGAAGTGCGACTTCTGCTTAGGAAGTCCAGATGCCGACCAAGATGACCGACAATTGACCCATATTTTTGGGATGCCCTGGCTAGCACACAGGAATATAACACTTGTAATCCCAACCCAAATCATGAGGGGCTGAATGCTTGGCCCAAATTGACCACGATATCAACCGCATATCCCCAAGTATGAGGGGTCAACAATCATACTCACCACCATTGTTTGTTCTGATGCACCTAACCTTTCTTCCTGTCTAATTCTCCACTTTTGACTTCCACTTCTAGAAAGCCTGGAAAACCTCTAACTTGTGCTTAAGAAAGTGCACCCAGACCTTTCAAGTACAGTCACCGATAAAGGTGATGTAGTACTGGGATCCGCCTATCGAGTGGATAGGTGCCGACCCCCACACATCTATGTGAACCAAGTCCAACTTACCCAATTTTTGCCTGTGTGCCGCCCTTGAGAAGCTGACTCTCTTCTACTTCCCCGAGATGTAGCTCTCACAACTCTCTAGATGAATTTCCTTCAGTTCCAGAATCCTGCCACCTATTGCCAATGCCTTCAACCCCTTGTTGCCCATGTGTCCCAGTTGACAGTGCCACTACCTAGACACCTCTATGGTGGCTACCACCATTGACGATCGGTTTGCCGCTTCACCCGTTGGCAGATACAAGGTTCTAGTCCTCTATTTGGATGCTACCACTCAGATACCCTTCGTCACCTTCCACTTGCCATCACCAAACCCGACATGGTGACCCTCCTCGTCAAGCTAACTAACAGAGATCAAATTCTTGGCCAGATCAAGGATGAACTTCACCTCCTGAAGTTTCCATAGTCTCTGCTTCATTTGGATTTTGACTTCGCCTCATCTTAAAATGTCCAAACTTGAGTTATCGGCCAAGTATACCTTATGTATTGGCATTGCATGGTAGTTGTGCAATAGCTCCTTTTGGTACATCGTATGGAACGATGCTCCTGAATCCATCACCCATGTGTCGATTGGACTGTGAACACAACAAATCAAGGCATCTCTTGACTCATCCCCCAGAGTGTTCACCCCGACTCCCTTGGCAGAATCTGCCCTCTTGGGTTCTGGACACTTCAATTGAAAGTGTCCAAACTTCTCACAGTTCCAGCACTTGATTTCTAGTCAGCTCTTGCTCTTGCCATAGGATTTCTGTCGATTCTTTCCGGAATTCTGGCCCCTAGACTGGCTGTGTCCTCTACTCTCCACACGAAGTGTTAATGTCAATGCCTCTTCACTGCTCTTCTGACGGATATCCTCATTCAACACCAGGTCGATTATCTAACCCATGTCCAGTCTTCTGTGCCCCAACGAGTTATTCACAGAAGTCACCACGGCTGACTAACTTGACGGTAGTGACGACAACAAGATCAATGCTCAGACTTCATCATCAAACACGATCTCTACTGAGTCTAGTTGAGTCAATATTGTGTTCAACTCATTCAAGCAATCGGTTGCCGATGCTCCCTCCTGCATTTGTAACTTGAAGAGTCTACACATATGGAATACTTTATTCAACACCGTCATCTTCTCATAGGTGTTGGATAGGCCTTCATGACACCTGTCGTCGTCGTCTCCTTGGCAATATTGAACAACATGTTCTTTGCCAACGACAAACGAATTAATCCCAGAGCTTTCCAATCTAAAAGCTCCCACTATTCCTATCTATCTTCTCCGACTTTTTTCCCATCAGCGATTAGTGAAGATCTCTCTAGTACAAACTATCTTCCATCCACATCCTCCAAAACTTGAAATCTTTACCATTGAACTTATTGATGTTGAGCTTCCACTCCTCTACCATCATGAGCTGATTCTAGAATCCATGTGGATCTATCTGGTTGCCGGTTTGTATAGTCAATTGTCGCCCTCCCTATCGGACGTCAACTACTCTGGACGCCCACCTACTCTAGTGGCAAACTTCTCACAATTCTAGTACTTGATTTCCAGTCGGCTCTTGCTCTTGCCATAGGATTTCTGTTGGTTCTTGCCAGAATTCTGGCCCGTAGACTGGCTGTGTCCTCTGTTCTCCACATGGAGTGTTGATGTCAATGCCTCTTCACTGCTCTTCCGACAGATATCCTCATTCAACACCAAGTCGATTATCTGACCCATGCCCAGTCTTCTATGCCCCAACGAGTTGCTCATGGAAGTCACCACGGCTAACTAGCTTGATGGTAGCGACGACAACAGGAACAACACTCGAACTTGGTCTTCGAACACGATCTCTACTAAGTCCAGCTGAGTCAGAATTGTGTTCAACTCGTTCACGTGGTCGGCTACCGATGCTCCCTCCCGCATCTGCAACTTGAAGAGTCTACGCATATGGAATACTTTATTCGACACCATCGGCTTCTCATAAGTGTTGGATAAGCCTTCATGATGCCCGTTGTCATCGCCTCCTTGGCAATATTGAACAACATGTTCTTTGCCAATGACAACCGAATCAATTCCAAAGCTTTCCGATCTAAAAGCTACCACTATTCCTATTCCATCTTCTCTGACTTTTTTCCCCTCAGCGATTGGTGAAGATCTCTCTAGTATAAACTATCTTCCATCCACATCCTCAAAAAATTGAAATCTTTACCATTGAACTTATCAATGTTGAGCTTCCACTCCTCTACCATCACGAGCTTCTTCTAGAATCCACGTGGATCTATCTAGTTGCTGGTTTGTATAGTCAGTTGCCACCCTCCCTATTGGACATCAACTACTCTAGACGTCCACCTACTCTAGTGGCAAACCACTCCGAACTCCACTCTATCCAGCTGGATACCGTCCTACTCTACATAGATGCTAGCTCCACCTAAGACTGCGTTCTAGCTGAGTGCTCTCCAACGATGCTCCTTTCTCAACCTGAAAGCTCTGATACCAGTTGTTGAGAAAACCACAACCACACCTCTGATCGCCTGGTGCACCTCAACCCATCACACGTCCCAACAATACGCAACTCCTCGGGTTGCTCACCAACGAAAACACACACACTCTCTCATGCTGTTCATCGTGAGTGGAAGAACACAAGGTGGAAGAGAAGAAGGAGGCGACGCGAGGATTTTTACGTGGTTTGGCAACAACCTACTCCATAGGGGTGCTGGTGCTTTCTTACTTGCTCCACCGATAGACTTTCTCGCATACACTCACACGTTACAACCCTATTTATAGGGCACGTAAGAAACTCTAATCTCAATGTTACAAAGGACCCTTGAAATCATCGACAATTGGCATCCGGAGAGACACATCCAAATGTCGAGACCTTCTTCCGCCTGTGCACCTTCTCTGGCCACTCCTGGTCTCCAGCCAATTTCCTATTGGAGTGACCCAGCCACTAGACTTTTGAGCCAGCATCTAGATGACCAGGTGGTGAAGCTCCCATTGTTCTACTGATCTCCACTTGTTGTCCGGCCCCTGCCTAGCTAAGTCTAAACCTTAACGCAGGTCCATAGACATAACACCGTAACTTTACGTAGGTCCGTAGACATAACTCCGTGGTCCCATTGCCATTGCACCTAGTCCTTTGCACATCTGGACTCCTAGTATGCGATTACTAGCCTATGACTCGGACTCTGTCTGCTCCCTAGCGGAAAACCATCTCTACACTGCAGCCTCAACAAACGTGTCATTGAAATATTCAACAACTTCTTGATTCATCCCACATTCATACAAAACATATGCTCTATTTCTGGATTTTCAATTATTTTTCTAGATTATTCTAGAATATCAACGACCCATTCATTTTTATTTGAAATAATCAAAGTCCACGATCACAACTACATTTTACCTGTAAAAGCTCAACTATGTCCCTACATGATTACTTAAGAATGATTTAGAAATAAAACATTGAATTATTCAATTGAAAATTTCGTTTATTTAGTTTTAGGTTTTTAATATTAACTTCCTAAAATATTTAGACTTTTAACCTTAAAATGTTGAATACTATTCACTCCTCCTAAAATTGAATATCACATGTTTAACTTAAAAACGCCAAAATATGCATCATCAATTTCCTAATATTTTCGAACTTTTAATGTTAAAACACTTATAACTATTCACACCACGTGCAAAAAAAAATACACGAGCCAAACTTAAGAAATCACGTGCAAATGTTAAAATGTCGAACACTGTTCATCAATTTCCTAATATTTTTGGACTTTTAACATTAAAACACTAATTTACACATCACGTGTGAACTTAAAATTTCACGTAACATTTCATCATTGATTTATGAGCCTTATACTTATCTAACACATTTAAATCACTGTACCCCTTCGAATATCAAACTTAAGTGTTCTAAAAATAAATACACTTAATCCACTAACTTAAACACTTAACTTAAATCGAAAATAAAAGTGTTAAATAATTAAGTAATAATTACCATAATATTTTCAAATAACTCTAGTTAAGTATAAAAATATTATAAATATATAATTAAAAAATATAATTAAGACTTTAAATATCCATCAAATATTATTAAAATATTAATCAACCATTCATCACCAAAACAAAGTACTCAACAGTAGCATATGATCTTCTCCTTTTGAAAAGATCTCTTCTCCACCTCTCTAGATTACTTTGCTAACTTTTGATTCCTATGATTCTTCAACAAGTTTTTAAACTTTCTAGTCAACAAAAGCAAATCTTCATTAGAATCACTTAAGGCTTTTGAGTTTGTATCAACCTCAAAAGCCAGATCCTTTCTGGCATTTTTCCCTTTTGGATCTAAATGCTGAACTTCATAGGCAGTTAGATTTCCAATTAGATCATCTAGAGAATAAACATTTAAATCCTTGGACTCTTCAATAGATGTCTTTTGAGCCTAATTTTTAGTAAGAGACTTAAGGAATTTTCTAACTATTTCTTTTTCTTTGAAATTCTTGCCTAATGCTTTTAAAGAATTTACAATCTCAAGAAATCGAGAAAACATATCAAAAATACATTCATTTTCATGCATTTTAAACAACACATATTTATTTACTAACATATTAAATTTGGACTCTTTCACTTGGCTAGTACCTTCATTGGTAATTTCTAATGCATGTCATACCTCATGTGCAGTTTTGTAAGCAGAAACTTTATTAAATTAATCATGAGATAAATCACAAAATAGAATATTAAGCTCTTTAGCATTAAGGGCGTGTTTGTGCACGTGGAAATGAAATGAAATGAATTTGATAGGAATTCATTTTAGTGACGGAATTGAATTGAATGGAAATAAATTCTGACGCAAAGCTGTTTGTGCACCTCTCAGAATTAAACAGAATTAAGAATATTCATTTTTGTGCACATCCCGGAATTGAACAAAATTGAATTAAATAATTATTATTTCATGTAATTTAAATAATATTATTATAATATAAAAATATATAAAAATAGGAATTTTAAAGGAAAATGAACATTTAAAAATTAATAAATATAGGAATATTTATTTTAAATTATTAAATAATTTTCAATTCTGGGGCGATGAGGGGGGCAACAAGGGTAGCGATCGAGCGGGGCAGTTGAGGGGGTGAGAGTCGAAGACATGAGGGTAGAGCAGAGCGAGGTCAAAGAAGCGAGAGCAGCAATGTAGGGGCAAGAAGGCGCAGGGTCGTTGTTCTGCCCCAACACAACACTTGTAATTCAATTCTTATATAAATTGTGTGTGCGAAATATTTTCATTCACTGCAAGTGCACGAGTTCAGATGTAATTAGTGTACAAGTACGGGTTTGTCCACAAGGATTAGTTTTTGCTTGGTGTTTAGCTGAATTGGTGACTCCAATTAAGTGAAACAATTGATTAAATATCTTATAAGCAATGTCTCGGTTGCCTTGTTCCAATTAACTGCTAGGATGGTCTTTAAATACCGATTGTGTTACAATTTCTAGAGGATTTTACTTCCAAATATTTAATTCTTCTTAAGCTTTAACATTGTACACTTCAATTTGCATAAAATTTTATGTTCTGCATAGAAGAAGTACTTAACCGTCGAGGTAGCTTGTGTTAAACGTCTCTACCCTCGAACTTACACGTGAGTAGTGCGATAATTGTGAGTTTCTAATGTAAAAACTATATGATTCAAATTGGCTGAAACTTCTAAGAGTTGAATGATTATATTTTTGGTCTTTTTATATATTTCAAAATACAACACACAATACAATGCAAGAAACACAGTATAATATAAACAAATTGTAAAAGTAAGAATGCAGCATTTAACATTATAGTAAATATAAAAACATAATCTAATTACTGTAACTAAGTTGATAAAGTGTGTGATTGTAGATTTGAGTATAGTTGTAAAAATGTTAAGTAAAATAAAGAAAATAAAAATGGAAAGAACACCTAATGCTTCACTGTAATTTCTCCCTTCGAAACTTGCTTAGGCTAGGAACTTCTCTTTGTCTTTACTTCTGATCCACCAGGTTGTCAATCCGGGCAGGCCTTCCTTTCGACCTTGCAGTGAGATTTTGGGGCGCCAATCTACAATTATACCAAGGAACAGAGGAGGAAGCAGCTAGCGCTGAGAGTCTCTCCTTCAAGGATACGCTCAAGTTGAGAAAAGAACAGCAAATACACTATGCGAATGGTTAGAGAAGAGGAGGTCGTCAATCTCCTCTTGGAAGAGATGAGTGGGTGGAGGGTGGAAGATGGAAAATGCTCTGTAAATTGTGGATGAAGGAAGAAGAGAGGGGGGGCTTAGTTCCAAGGCTACAGGATTGTTTTATAGATGGGAGGATTGGTAGTTCACGAGTTGGTAGTTAACAAGGGCGTGGTGCACGTCCAGACATGTGAGATCATTCCATGCAATCCACTACTTTAGCCTGTCCGTCCACGTTCTTCATGGTTGAGCTACAACTGAATTAATAATAAATTTTGCTTTGTTACGTAATTCCTTTAGTTACTTATCGAATTTCCCTACAAATACTTAAGAAATACCTTTCGTGAAATGCATCATATTACAGGAGAAATAATGCATAACATTTAGATCTTAACTGTAATTGCAATTGTTTTAATATCAATGAAATTCATTGCACAGAACAAACTAGGTACAGGTCCAAGGGTAAACCAGTTTACCCTCACGTAAGTTCATGGGTAAACCCTTAACGCTCACAGAATGGTCTGAAGGTAAATAGGATAACCCACGGATAAGTCTGTGGGTAAATAGCTTAACCCTCGGACTTGCATTTAAGCATAAATCATGAGTTTTTCTTTGTATATTAATTGT
Organism: Amphibolis antarctica; assembly: GCA_024699675.1. Classification (NCBI taxonomy): domain Eukaryota; kingdom Viridiplantae; phylum Streptophyta; class Magnoliopsida; order Alismatales; family Cymodoceaceae; genus Amphibolis; species Amphibolis antarctica. The sequence continues at coordinate 6,216 of JAMKPZ010001781.1, read as the reverse complement.
TCTATTAGCAACCTAAAGAGTCAAATGTCAATCATTCATTCCTTTCTCAATAGGTAATAAACATAAACATAATTAACGACACAAAATGTAGTTCATGCATCATTAAAGTGAATAATCGTGCATACTACCCAAAAGTATAGTTAACCTTGTAATCATCATAATTCAATGCAGAATGCAAATAAAACTTATTAAAATACATGAATTAATATCAATAAAATGCACACTTTTGAGTTTGAACAAATCCCCCATACTTACGTTTTGCTAGTCCCTTAGCAAAATAATAAAATGAAACTATAAAAACTATGAAAGTAATAAAGACTACTAAATAAAACTAACTAAAACTATACCAGGCCACTTTCGTAGGGAACACGACTACACTTAGTAGGTGCAATAAACCTTTAAACCCTAGGTTACCCTAGTGGCAGAGTTGTGTCTCCGGAGGGTTTTCAGTGAATACACCCACAAAGTCCAAAGAAACAAAAGAAATATGATATAAGAGAAAGAAAAAAAAGAAGAGAGGAGAGAAACAAAACCAACCTAAGGATCGTTTGAATCACTTGTTGCTAGAACAACTTTAGGGGGATGAGGTGGCTCAGTCTTACAACACTCCCTCTCCTTGCCCTTAAACCGAATAGACTCATTTAAAATGTGAACAAGAAGTCACCTTTTCATGAAAACCATCTGTCTTGTGCAAGCAAGAGGAATTCACATCCTCACTACTCTCAATCAGAAATTAAGTCATTAAAGCAAGCACACACATCTCACCAACAAAAGAGGGTAATTTGAGATACTCCCATCCTTTCTAAGATATTGGAAAAATGCTCTAGCTGGTAGACAAGGGATAAGACAATAATATACCATCACTTAGAATGTTGACTTGTTGATATAGTATCATTTCACTTCATTCTCACATCTCAAATGACTTCAAATATTTTCCTTTTTCTACTCATACTGACATTGATCCCTTAAGTCTTCTAATTCTTTCTCTATAAATATTCCTCATTTTCATTCAATATTTTTCAGTACTTCTCTTTTTCTTTTCTTTTCTTTTTTTTCTTTTTTTTTAACAATACAAATAAAGTAAATGACATAGCATTACACTTTTAGAACTAATAAATGACCCATAGTCAATTAAGTTCACCTCCGTATATCTCCTTATAGGTAATTGGTTGATGTAATTAGAATTTAAGTCAAATCTGTCATTAGGGCATTCAAGTAGTGTGATACAAGAAGGTTCATCCATTAAATTAGAGTAAAACATACTACCTATTGTTTGTTCGATAGGTTGATCATGTTGCAGGGCAACCATAAGTATTCTTTTTGGAGGTGTTTTGACTAATCTATGAGATGAATCCCTAGACCAACGTGACATACAACATTTAAATGTAAAAGAAGGTTTACATGTGTATCGTCATTAGATAAGCTTTAGCTACCATCTCATGTTGTCATTTGACAAGTACATTTGTTTACAATAATACCACAATTGTAGTAAATGATATAACATTTCAGATTTCTTAAAAATATATAACAACACAACCACAATCATATAGATTTTGAGCATGATACAACAGAGATGTTCCAAAGGAAATAAAAACATTGCACATGTATTCAACAGAGGAGAATTTTGAAATAACCCATGGCTAGGTTCATGGGTAAACTAGTTTACCCTCAAACTAACACATGGGTAAATAGGAAATATTACACATAGTGTTGCAGAGTATTTGCATAAGGAATTAACTCGTGAAACCACACTACAGAAGCAGGCAAAGATAATTGATGGATAAGTTCAGTGCTACAACCTCCTTCGAACAGATGGATCTTATAATAATAAAGATCATCCCAAGCATAATAGATAAGAGTGTCTCCATTAATGAAACAAAAACCCTTAATTTTTCCTACAAAAGGAATGTCAAGAGTTCCTAGATTTTCCAATTGCAATTCAATGTAGACTTAGACTCCATTCCCAATTTTCAATGTCCTGTACTTTCCAAATTTCAAATTTCATATCATCATCCCACCATTTAATTAAACTTAGCAATTGAAGCCCTCTATTGAATCCTCCCAGTATAGCCAACTCAATTAAATCATAGAATGAACTTGACAGTGCTCTCATAGGGTATGGAACGGGTAAAAGCCTCATTGATTCATCTTCAATATTGATGGCAATGACATTAATCTCATTAATAAATGTAAGGGTACAGTTTGTTACAAAATAAATAACTCCTTCTAAAAGCACATGGTTTTTGTTGTTTGTTGGTTTTCCCCCAAAGTAAACTCTTCTGACAGGTTGCCATTGGTGTTTATCAAAATAATAAACCAACAAGTAATGCCAATCAATCCACATGTGATAAGCTCTTCGGATAGGTTTTTCCCAACAAAATAATTTGTGCATTATCCTTTTATTAGTACCCTTAAATGTAAAGACTACACCTGAGTCATGCATCACAAGTTTATCTCTATTAGGGTTTGGAAGTATTAATTCTACATTTGTAGCAGGGTTCTTAATTCCAATATCAGATTTGCTAGAAAATGGCTCTCCATAATATCTGTAATTAATTAGTCCACCATTACAACCTAAAATATTTTCAATTCCTTCCAGTGATGTAGGTTGAATGACTAACTCAGAATCAATTCCATGGTACAAATATTTTTTTGAACGTGCATCATACCAAATCACTCTACTGATTGTATTCCTCATTTTGTATGCTTGGCAAGAACAAAAGTAACGATCTGAAATGAATGCTCTGACACTTTCGCTAACACAACTTAGTTTGCAAATTTCTCTCACTACCAAATAGCTTAATATCTCACACAAGATATTTACAGGGATCTCCATCGCTCACTAAAATTCATTAAATCCAAACACTTCATTAAATTAGCACTTAAGCTCAACTCGACACATCTAATAATCATGAAGTAAATGCATAATGTGAGAGTATTAATATGATTGGAAATGACTGCATAATAAAATTTCTAAAGATCCTATCTACTGTAGTTTACCCTTGGACTAAGTTCGAGGGTAAAGGTATTTACCCTCGGACTACCATGTGGGTAAACCCGAAAACTATTAAATATTTACGGATCTTACCATCCGACCGTCTGATTATCTGATTATCCTTATAAAAATCATTAAGGCCCTCTCGTGCATTAACCCTTTTTCTCACGACCTACATTCACAGTACTCTCCTCCTCCCACGATACATCATGGCTTCCACCTCCACCTCAGCTCCCTCTGCTCTAGCTTCACACTACAAGTGGATTAAGATGCTGAACTTTTGGAAGTTCAGAATGAATGCAGAAATGTGGCACAATGAGGGGCAACGTAGGATCAAAGCCGCAATCAGGGAACAGAAGTTGAAAATGGTAAGGGAAGACACTGCTGATTGTTTGAAATAGAGTAGGGAGCCTGGCATCGTAGTGCCAACCTTCCTCAAGGAGAAGATAGCCTCTCATGTTGAGAGAGAGGTAGTGCAGGAGCAGTTAGCTCGCCCTAATAATCGTTTGACGCATGATTTAATGAAAAGGAAGTGTGTTTTCTGGTTCCATAGAGAGATATTTTGCTTAGCCACCAATGGGTCAATTAAGTTCAGGACTAGTACATATTTTTGTACTACATGGCAAACAATAAGACCTCAGAGGTCATTGTCAACAAAAGATTGGATGAGGTTGATTAAATTTGACCAGTTTGAGTTATCCTTATTGTTGACCCCATGCTTAAAGGGGGGATGGAGCCAGCTTGCCGCCGGCAAGCTGCTTCAAGGAAGCGGCACCCAAACACCCAAAAACCCACATTTGGTAAAAAGTTGGGGGGATGGAGCTGGCTTGCCGTCGGCAAGCCGCTTCAAGGAAGCGGCACCCGGACCCCTAAAAACCCACATTTGGTAAAAAGTTGGGGGGATGGAGCTGGCTTGCCGCCAGCAAGCCACTTCAAGGAAGCGACACCCGGACCCCTAAAAACCCATATTTGGTGAAAAGTTGGGGGATGGAGCCGGCTTGCCGCCGGCAAGCCACTTCAAGGAAGCGACACCCGGACCCCCAAAAACCCACATTTCGTAAAAAGTTGGGGGGATGGAGCCGGCTTGCCGCCGGCAAGCCGCTTCAAGGAAGCAACACCCGGACCCCCAAAAACCCACATTTGGTGAAAAGTTGAGGGGATGGAGCCGGCTTGCCGCCGGCAAGCCGCTTCAAAGAAGCGGCACCTGGACCCCTAAAAACCCATATTTGCTGAAAAGTTGGGGGGATGGAGCCGGCTTGCCGCCGGCAAGCCGCTTCAAGGAAGCGACACCCGAATCCTAAAAACTACATTTTCGTGTGAATGTTCAGGGGACCAGCCGGCTTCCGCCTGCCACGTAGCGGCTGCCGGTTGGCTACCCAAGAAGGCAGGCCGAATCAATCTAAGAAATACGCTGGGATTTAACGACCTAAATCTCGCAAATCCGTCAATTACGCAGACCGCGTAATCAAACCCGAATCACACCGCCTTCCATCTTCGGGTGCCCCCAAAGAAGTAAGGCAACCCCTTACAAAAGGAGAGCCCCCCCCCACCCCCCCCACAAGGAGAGGGGAGAAAAAGAGGGAGCGAGAATTGGAAGAGGAGGCGAGAATTGGAAGAGCGAAGGATTTCCGAAAGGCTTGAATTTTCAGGAAGAAGGCCGACACCCTCCAGAGAAGCAACCGTCCATCGGTTCCGAAGGAGGAGAGCAGCTAGGGGCCCCGACGCCTTTTCGCCATGCCGGAGTGAGGACTTCCGATCCCCGTTGACGACCCCCCTATAGGTAAGTCCTTCCACCCTCACCATTTTATATATGTTTTTACGATGCTTTCTCGGGCCCCGACCATATAACGCCTTTCCTATGCAAGGGAACGGTCGGAGGACAGACCCGGGTACCATTCCTTCGGAAACACGTCCGAAGGTACCGGTGGCCGCCCTCCTGGCCAGGTGAATCCACCCGGCCCGGTCAAGCTCGGTTCAGTCATGACCCCTCTGTCGGGTCTTTTTACGTGGAAACTCAAAAGTTTCCCAACAAGCTTTACAAGTTTTTATCTGATCCCCACATGTCTTTCTCGGGGTCCCAGAAAGATTTCCAAGATGACGCTGTCGGCAAGGAAGCCGGCAATGGCTGTTCGGGTGTACGAACACGTACAACCCGACGGTGCACGTTTCTTTTCCGAGAGGCGTAAGTCTACCCTCTTAGTGCCCCGGAAAGATTCCCGGGATGACGCCGCCAACAAGGAAGCCGGTGGTGGCCGTTTGGGTGTACGAAACGTACAACCCGACGATTTCCATTTTTTTCTGAGAAACGTAAGTCCCCAAAACCCCCATGGGTACAAAGGGATGGGGGAAGCAGTTAGCTAGCCGCCGCTTCCCTAAAACCCCCCATGGGTGCAAAGGGATGGGGGAAGCAGCCGGCTAGCCGCCAGCAGGCCGGTTCAAGGAACCCTCAACAGGTGGAAAACCCGAGACCCCAAGCTCCAGCCATACCAAGAACTCGTATTGCAATTAGCAAGCGACTTCCAGTTCGTCCACTTCCAACACATCAGCCGCAAGCATAACCCATACGCAGACGCTCTAGCCGTCTTAGCCTCATGGGTAGCGGTCGCGGAAGGGCAGAACATTGCCATAGAAGTCACAACACTTCACCAACCGGCCTATAGTGAAGATGTCTACCGCCTTACAGAAGTCCCCAGACAAGCCAACGCCAGACCCACAGCTATGCCTCTGGCTAGCCACTCTAGCAACCAGCAGACTGCTGACCAACGCAAAGAACCAACTCTGGCTGATGAGCCAAACAACACAGATTATAGGTCCCCACACTGTAATCTAAGAAACTCGCAGCAAGAGGACCGCCCATGGTATTCAGATATACAAGCCTTCTTGGAGACCGGAGAGTTCCCCCTAGAGGCCACCACCCAAGACAGACGTACGTTGTCAAGACTGGCAACCGGCTACATCTTCAGCGGGAGGAAACTCTACAAAAGGTCCCACAACCAAACTCTCCTCCGGTGCGTAACCTCGCCCGAGGCATATACGATTATGCAGGAAATCCATGAAGGTGTTTGTGGATCCCACATGAACGGGATCCTCCTGGCGAAAAAGATCATGCTTCAAGGCTACTACTGGAGCACAATGGAAGTGGACTGCACCGCGTACGTCTGTCGCTGTCACCAGTGCCAGGTACATGGAAACCTCATCCACGCGCCCCCCAAGGAACTATA
>JAMKPZ010001780.1:0-10079 GCA_024699675.1 Amphibolis antarctica | reverse complement strand
ATTAAATATTAAAATAGAAAATTGAGAAAAATAATGTATTCAACATTTTCACGTTTTCTTCAAATCAATTATTTCGCATGTGTCGTTGTGTTTAATTTCATCTAACTAAAACGGATTATTTAAGATTTTCGAATAAGTGATATAATTCTTTCAGATTACGTATTTAACATCAAAATAATATTGGAAAGAATTGAAAATGGAGACTTCACTATAAGCGAAATCGTAAGGTAAACACGTTAAGTTGACGGTCATACTGTACAACACACACGCATAACTTAAAAACTCAGGTGTGAATGATAAAATACTGGTCTTTTAAATTAATTGTTTGGTCTTTTAACATAAAATGCCGATTCTCTAGTCACATGTGAACTTAAAATTTCATGTGACATTTTATGGTGATATTTCACGAACTATATTCATATGTTACAGTTATTTAACTAACTATACCCATTTGAATATAAAGATCAAGTACACTAAATATTAAACAGACTTAATCTAGTTACTTAAATATTATGGTGGATTTGATTTTTAAATAATTAAGTTTGAATTCAAAAATATTTTGATTAAATATTATGACATAAAATTGAGAAAAATAACGAATTCAACATTTTCATGTTTTCTTCAAATCGATTATTTTGCATATGTCATTGTGTTTCATTTCATTTAAGTAAAATTGATTATTTAAAATTTTCAAATAAGTGATATAATGTTTTCAGATGAGGTATTTAACATCTACAATATATTGGAAAGAATTGAAAAGGGAGACTTTACTCTAAGTGAAACAGTAAAGTAAAAACGTTAAGTTAACAGTCATACTATATAACACACGCATAACTTAAAAACTCATGTGTGAATGTTAAAACGCCAGTTTTTAATGCAATCGTTCGGTCTTTTAAAAAAAACACAAATTCTCTCATCATGTGTGAACTTAAAATTTCACGTGACATTTTATAGTGATATTTCACAAACTATATTCATATGTAACAGTTATTTTACTAACTATATTACATTTGAATTAAAGAATATTTTGAATAAATATTAACACATAAAATTGAGAAAAATAATGTATTCAACATTTTCATGTTTTCTTTGAATCGATTATTTTGCACATGTCGTGCTTAATTTCATTTAGGTAAAATTGATTATTTAAGATTTTCAAATATGTGATATAATCTTTTCAGATTAGGTATTTAACATCTACATGATATTTGAAAGAATTGAAAAAGAAGACTTTACTCTACGCAAAACCATAAAGTAAAGACGTCAAGTTGGCGGCCATACTGTACAACACATGCACCTAACTTAAAATGTCACATGTAAATTTAAAATGCCGGTCTTTTAATACAATTGTCCAGTCTTTTAACAAAAAATGCTTATTCTCTCACCACGTGTGAATTTAAAATTTCATGTGACATTTTTCAGTGATATTTCACGAACTATATTCATCTGTAGCAGTTATTTAACTAACGATACCACTTTGAATATAATGCCCAATTGTACTAAATATTAAACATACTTAATCTATTAACTTAAATGTTATGGTGGATTTGATTTTTAATTAATTAAGTTGGAATTAAAAAGTATTTTGATTAAATATTAAGACATAAAATTGAGAAAAATAATGTATTAAACATTTTCACGTTTTCTTCAAATCGATTATTTTGCACATGTCGTTGCGTTTAATTTCATTTAAGTAAAATTTATTATTTAATATTTTCAAATAAGTCAAATAATTATTTCAGATTTGGTATTTAACATTTACATAATATTGGAAAGAATTGAAAATGGAGACTTCACTCTATGAAGAATGATAAAGTAAACACGTTAAGTTGATGGCCATAACGTACAACACATGCATCTAACTTAAAAAGTCATGTGTAAATGTGAAAATGCCAGTCTTTTAATACAATCATCTGGTCTTTTAACATAAATCACTGATTCTCTAATCACATGTGAACCTAAAATTTCACGTGACATTTTACGCTGACATTTCACGAACTATATTCATATGTAACAGTTATTTAACTAACTATACCCCTTTGAATATAAAGCCCAAGTGCACTAAATATTAAACATACATAATCTTGTAACTTAAATATTTTGGTGCACTTGATTTTTAATTAATTAAGTTGGAATTAAAAAATATTTTGATTAAATATTAAGACATAAAATCGAGAAAATTAATGTATTCAACATTTTCACGTTTTCTTCAAATCGATTGTTTCGCATGTGTCGTTGTGTTTAATTTCATTTAAGTGAAATCGATTACTTAACATTTTCAAATAAGTGATATAATTCTTTCAAATTAGGTATTTAACATCTGAATAATATTAGAAAGAATTGAAAAGGGAGACTTTACTCTATGCGAAACTGTAACGTGAAGACGTTAAGTTAGCGGCGATACTGTACAACACATGCACCTAACTTAAAAAGTCACGTGTAAATGTTAAAGCGCCGGTCTTTTAATACAATTTTCTGGTCTTTTAATATAAAACGTCAAATCTCTAATCACGTGTGAACCTAAAATTTCACATGACATTCTACGATGATATTTCACGAACTATATTCATATATAACAGTTATTTACCTAACTTTACCCCTTTGAATATAAAGCCCAAGTGTACTAAATATTCAACATACTTAATCTAGTAACTTAACTATTATGGTGGATTTGATTTTTAATTAATTAAGTTTGTATTAAAAAATATTTTTATTAAATATTAAGACATAAAATCGAGAAAATTAATGTATTTAACATTTTCATGTTTTCTTCAAATCGATTGTTTCACATGTGTCATTGTGTTTAATTTCATTTAAGTGAAATCGATTACTTGAGATTTTCAAATAAGTGATATAATTCTTTCAAATTAGGTATTTAACATCTAAATAATATTAGAAAGAATTGAAAAGAGAGACTTTACTCTACGCGAAACTGTAAAATGAAGACGTTAAGTTAGCGGCGATATTGTACAACACATGCACCTAACTTAAAAAGTCATGTGTAAATGTTAAAGTGCCGGTCTTTTAATACAATTGTCCAGTCTTTTAACAAAAAATGCTTATTCTCTCACCACGTGTGAATTTAAAATTTCATGTGACAATCTACGATGATATTTCACGAACTATATTCATATATAACAGTTATTTACCTAACTTTATCCCTTTGAATATAAAGCCCAAGTGTACTACATATTCAACATACTTAATCTAGTAACTTAACTATTATGGTGGATTTGATTTTTAATTAATTAAGTTTGTATTAAAAAATATTTTTATTAAATATTAAGACATAAAATTGAGAAAATTAATGTATTTAACATTTTCATGTTTTCTTCAAATCGATTGTTTCACATGTGTCATTGTGTTTAATTTCATTTAAGTGAAATCGATTACTTGAGATTTTCAAATAAGTGATATAATTCTTTCAAATTAGGTATTTAACATCTAAATAATATTAGAAAGAATTGAAAAGAGAGACTTTACTCTACGCGAAACTGTAAAATGAAGACGTTAAGTTAGCGGCGATATTGTACAACACATGCACCTAACTTAAAAAGTCATGTGTAAATGTTAAAGTGCCGGTCTTTTAATACAATTGTCAGGTCTTTTAATATAAAACGTCAAATCTCTAATCACGTGTGAACCTAAAATTTCATGTGACATTCTACGATGATATTTCACGAACTATATTCATATATAACAGTTATTTACCTAACTTTACCCCTTTGAATATAAAGCCCAAGTGTACTAAATATTCAACATACTTAATCTAGTAACTTAACTATTATGGTGGATTTGATTTTTAATTAATTAAGTTTGTATTAAAAAATATTTTTATTAAATATTAAGACATAAAATTGAGAAAATTAATGTATTTAACATTTTCATGTTTTCTTCAAATCGATTGTTTCGCATGTGTCATTGTGTTTAATTTCATTTAAGTGAAATCGATTACTTGAGATTTTCAAATAAGTGATATAATTCTTTCAAATTAGGTATTTAACATCTAAATAATATTAGAAAGAATTGAAAAGAGAGACTTTACTCTACGCGAAACTGTAAAATGAAGACGTTAAGTTAGCGGCGATATTGTACAACACATGCACCTAACTTAAAAAGTCATGTGTAAATGTTAAAGTGCCGGTCTTTTAATACAATTGTCAGGTCTTTTAATATAAAACGTCAAATCTCTAGTCACGTGTGAACCTAAAATTTCATGTGACATTCTACGATGATATTTCACGAACTATATTCATATATAACAGTTATTTACCTAACTTTTCCCCTTTGAATATAAGCCCAAGTGTACTAAATATTAAAGATACTTAATCTAGTAACTTAACTATTATGGTGGATTTGATTTTTAATTAATTAAGTTTGTATTAAAAAATATTTTGATTAAAAATTAAGAGATAAAATTAAGAAAAATAATGTATTCAACATTTTCACGTTTTCTTCAAATCGATTATTTTGCACATGACGTTGTGTTTAATTTCGTTTAAGTAAAATCGATAATTTATTATTTTAAAATAAGTGATATAATTTTTTTACGTTAGGTATTCAACATCTACATAATATCAGAAAGAATTGAAAAGGGAGAATTTACTCTAAGAGAAACAATAAAGTAAAGTCGCTAAGTTGACGATGATATTATACAACACACGTGCTTAACTTAAAAAGTCACATGTTAAAATTAAAACACCAAATTGTTAATACAATCGTCCAGTCTTTTAAAATGAAACCCCGATTCTCTCATCACATGTGAATTTAAAATTTCACGTCACATTTTATGGTGATATTTCACAAACTATATTCATATGTAACAATTATTTTACTAACTCTAACCAATTTAATATAAAGCCTAGGTGTACTAAATATTAAACATACTTAATCAAGTCACTTAAATATTATGGTGGATTTGATTTTTAATTTTTTAAGTGTGAATTAAAAAATATTTTGATTAAATATTAAGACATAAAATTGAGAAAAATAATGTATTCAACATTTTCATGTTTTCTTAAAATTTATTATTTTGCACATGTGGTTGTGTTTAATTTCATTTAACTAAAACTAGTTATTTAATATTTTCAAATAAGTGATATAATTTTTTCAGAGTAGGTATTTGACATCTACATAATATTGGAAAGAATTAAAAACGAAGACTTTACTCTAAGCGAAACTGTAAAGTAAAGATCTTAATTTGACGATAATACTGTATAACACACGTCCATAACTTAAAAACTCACGTGTGAATGTTAAAACGCTGGTTTTCAATGCAATCGTCTTGTCTTTTAACATAAAACGCCGATTCTCTCGTCAGGTATGAACTTAAAATTTCACGTCACATTTTATGGTGATATTTCACGAACTATATTCATATGTAACAGTTATTTTACTAACTATACCGAACTGAATATAAAGCCCAAGTGTACTAAATATTAAACATACTTAATCTAGTAACTTAAATATTACAGTGGATTTGATTTTTAATTTATTAAGTTTGAATTATTTTGATTAAATATTAAGACATAAAATTGGGAAAAATAATGCATTCAACATTTTGACATTTTCTTCAAATCGATTATTTTGCACAAGTCGTTGTGTTTAATTTCATTTAAGTAAAATTGATTATTCAATATTTTAAAATAAGTGATATAATTTTTTCAAATTAGGTATTCAACATCAATATAATATTGGAACGAATTGAAAATGGAGACTTTGCTCTAAGCGAAATTGTAAATTACAGTCATTAAGTTGATAGTCATATTGTACAACACACGCACATAACTTAAAAACTCACGTGTAAATGGTAAAACGTTGATTTTTAATGTAATCATCCTGTCATTTAACACAATACGTCGATTCTCTCGTCACGTGTGAATTTAAAATTTCACGTCACATTTTATGGTGATATTTCACAAACTATATTCATATGTAACAATTATTTTACTAACTCTAACCAATTTAATATAAAGCCTAGGTGTACTAAATATTAAACATACTTAATCAAGTCACTTAAATATTATGGTGGATTTGATTTTTAATTTATTAAGTGTGAATTAAAAAATATTTTGATTAAATATTAAGACATAAAATTGAGAAAAATAATGCATTCAACATTTTTACGTTTTCTTCAAATCGATTATTTTGCACAAGTCGTTGTGTTTAATTTCATTCAATAAAATTGATTATTTAATATTTTAAAATAAGTGAAATAATTTTTTCAAATTAGGTATTTAACATCAATATAAAATTGGAAAGAATTGAAATTGGAAACTTTACTCTAAGCGAAACTGTAAAGTAAAGTCATTAAGTTGACAATCATATTGTTCAACACACGTGCATAACTTAAAAATTCACGTGTGAATGTTAAAACGCCGATCTTTTAAAACAATTGTCCGATCCTTTAACATAAAATGCTAATTCATTAATCACATGTGAATTTAAAATTTCACGTGATATTTTACAGTGATATTTCATGAACTTTATTCGCATGTAACAGTTATTTAACTAACTATACCCCTTTGAATATAAAGCCCAAGTGTACTAAATATTAAACATACTTTATCTAGTAACTTAAATATTATGGTGGATTTGATTTTTCATTAATTTAGTTTGAATTAAAAAATATTTCGATTAAATATTAAGACATAAAATTGAGAAAAATAATGTATTCAACATTTTCAAATTTTCTTCAAATTGATTATTTTGCACAAGTCGTTGTGCTTAATTTAATTTAAGTAAAATTGATTATTTAATATTTTAAAATAAGTGATATAATTTTTTTAGATTAGGTCTTTAACATCTACACAATATTGGAAAGAATTGAAAATAAAGACTTTACTCTAAGTGAGACCGTAAAGTAAAGTCATTTAGTTGACAGTCATACAGTACAACACACGCACGTTATTTAAAACCTCACGTGTGAATGTTAAAACACCGGTCTTTTAAAATAATCATCCGGTCTTTTTACAAAAAACACCAATTCTCTAATCACATGTGAACTTAAAGTTTCACGTGAGATTTTACGATGATAATTCACGAACTTTATTTATATTTAACAATTATTTAACTAACTATACACCCCTTTAAATATAATGCACAAGTGTACATAATTTTAAACATACTTAATCTAGTAACTTAAATATTATGGTGGATTTGATTTTTAATTAATTAAGTTGGAACTAAAAAATATTTTGATTAAATATTAAAACATAAAATAGAGAAAAATAATGCTTTCAACATTTTGACGTTTTCTTCAAATCGATTATTTTGCACGTCGTTGTGTTTAATTTCGTTTAAGTAAAATTGATTATTTAATATTTTAAAATAAGTGATATAACTTTTTCAGATTAGGTATTTAACAATAATATAATATTGGAAAGAATTGAAAAAGGAGACTTTAATCTAAGCGAAACTGTAAAGTAAAGTCATTAAGTTGACAGTCATACTGTACAACACACACGCATAACTTAAAAACTCACGTGAAAATGTTAAAATGCCGATCTTTTAAAACAATCGTCTGTCCTTTAAACATAAAATGCTAATTCTCTAATCATATGTGAAATTAAAATTTCACGTGATATTTTACGATGATATTTCACCAACTTTATTCATATGTGACAGTTATTTAACTAACTATACCAGTTTGAATATGCCCAAGTGTACTAAATATTAAACATACTTAATCTAGTGACTTAAATATTATGGACGATTTGATTTTCAATTTATTAATTTTAAATTAAAAAATATTTTAACTAAATATTAAGACATAAAATTGAGAAAAATAATGCATTCAACATTTTTACGTTTTCTTCAAATCTACTATTTTGCACATGTGGTTGTGTTTAATTTCATTTAAGTAAAATTGATTATTTAATATTTTAAAATAAGTGTTATAATTTTTTCAGATTTGGTATTGAACATCAATATAATATTGGAAAGAATTGAAAATGGAGACTTTATTCAAAGCGAAACTGTAAAGTAAAGTCGTTAAGTTGACAGTCATACTATATAACACACGCACACAACTTAAAAACTCACATGTGAATGTTAAAACGCTAGTTTCTATAAAATAATCGTCCGATCTTTTAATATAAAATGCTGATTCTCTAATCACATGTGAACTTAATATTTCACGTGACATTTTACGATGATATTTCACGAGCTTTATTCGTATGTAACACTTATTTAACTAACTATACCACCTTGAATATAAAGCCCAAGTGCACTAAATATTAAACATATTTTATCTAGTAACTTAAATATTATGGTGGATTTGATTTTTAATTAATTATGTTTGAATTAAAAAATATTTTGATTAAATATTAAGACATAAAATTGAGAAAAATAGTGTATTCAACATTTTCAAGTTTTCGTCAAATTGATTATTTTGTACAAGTCGTTATGCTTAATTTCATTTAAGTAAAATTGATTATTTAATATTTCCAAATAAATGATATATTTTTTTAGATTAGGTATTTAACATCTACATAATATTAGAAAGAATTGAAAATGGAGACTTTACTCTAAGCGAAATTGTAAAGTAAAGTCGTTAAGTTGACAGTCATACTATACAACACACGCGCATAACTTAAAAGCTCACTTGTGAATTTTAAAACGCCAGCCTTTTAAAATAATTGTTCGATCTTTTTACATAAAACATTGATTCTCTAATCACATGTGAACTTAAAATTTCAAGTAACATATTATGGTGATATTTCACAAACTATATTCATATGTAACAGTTATTTAACTAACTATACCCCTTTGAATATAAAGCCCAAGTGCACTAAATATTAAACATACATAATCTTGTAACTTAAATATTTTGGTGCACTTGATTTTTAATTAATTAAGTTGGAATTAAAAAATATTTTGATTAAATATTAAGACATAAAATCGAGAAAATTAATGTATTCAACATTTTCACGTTTTCTTCAAATCGATTGTTTCGCATGTGTTGTTGTGTTTAATTTCATTTAAGTGAAATCGATTACTTAACATTTTCAAATAAGTGATATAATTCTTTCAAATTAGGTATTTAACATCTGAATAATATTAGAAAGAATTGAAAAGGGAGACTTTACTTTATGTGAAACTGTAAAGTGAAGACGTTAAGTTAGTGGTGATACTGTACAACACATGCACCTAACTTAAAAAGTCACGTGTAAATGTTAAAGCGCAGGTCTTTTAATACAATTGTCTGGTCTTTTAATATAAAACGTCGAATCTCTAACCACATGTGAACCTAAAATTTCACATGACATTCTACGATGATATTTCACGAACTATATTCATATATAACAGTTATTTACCTAACTTTACCCCTTTGAATATAAAGCCCAAGTGTACTAAATATTCAACATACTTAATCTAGTAACTTAACTATTATGGTGGATTTGATTTTTAATTAATTAAGTTTGTATTAAAAAATATTTTTATTAAATATTAAGACATAAAATTCAGAAAATTAATGTATTTAACATTTTCATGTTTTCTTCAAATCGATTGTTTCGCATGTGTCATTGTGTTTAATTTCATTTAAGTGAAACCGATTACTTGAGATTTTCAAATAAGTGATATAATTCTTTCAAATTAGGTATTTAACATCTAAATAATATTAGAAAGAATTGAAAAGAGAGACTTTACTCTACGCGAAACTGTAAAATGAAGACGTTAAGTTAGCGGCGATATTGTACAACACATGCACCTAACTTAAAAAGTCATGTGTAAATGTTAAAGTGCCGGTCTTTTAATACAATTGTCAGGTCTTTTAATATAAAACGTCAAATCTCTAATCACGTGTGAACCTAAAATTTCATGTGACATTCTACGATGATATTTCACGAACTATATTCATATATAACAGTTATTTACCTAACTTTACCCCTTTGAATATAAAGCCCAAGTGTACTAAATATTCAACATACTTAATCTAGTAACTTAACTATTATGGTGGATTTGATTTTTAATTAATTAAGTTTGTATTAAAAAATATTTTTATTAAATATTAAGACATAAAATTCAGAAAATTAATGTATTTAACATTTTCATGTTTTCTTCAAATCGATTGTTTC
>JAMKPZ010001777.1:0-40919 GCA_024699675.1 Amphibolis antarctica | reverse complement strand
TTACAGGAGAAATAATTCATCATATATTATCATCAACTATAGTTGTATTTGCTATTATATCAATAAAATTTGTTGCAAAGAAAAATACTTTGGTCCGTTGGTAAACTAGTTTACCAACAGACCTTATAACTTAACATGAACCATGGTTTCTTTTGTAAACTAACTAGATTACCAACGGACTGAGCCGTTGGTTATCATTTCATCATTCTCTTTTCAATAAACAATCTCTGACATATTCATGTAAATAATTTTCACAACTTAAAATTTAATTCATGCATCAATAAAGTGAATATACGTGTATAATGCCAAAAAACATAGTTAACCTTTCAATGATCATTATCCAATGCATAATGCAACTAGAACTTAATAGGATGCATGAATTAACCTCTATAAAATACACATTTTTGAGTATGAACAATCACACTTTTGAACCCACTTAGTTTTTTTGTGATAGTAGCTTTGCAATTAATTTGTCAAAGAATCCTGTTTTACATTCAAGAGCAAAACATATTGAAGTAAGACACCATTTTCTAAGGGATAATGTAATCAAAGGAAATATAAAGTTAAAGCATGTTCCTACATCTGAACAATTGGCTAACTTATTCACAAAACCCTTAGATGAAAATACATTTTCGAGATTAAGATTAAACCTTAGTATATGTAGATTATTTGATGTCTAAATGTTCTATCCATTATTCAAGTCTGATCTGTTCTTTAATGAAAAAAAAATGGAAAAGGAAAAGGAAAATAAAGTATTTGATACTCATGTTTTTCTCTCAATTTTCATGATTTTATATATTTTCTTATATATATTTTATGACAAAAGAAAAACACAAAACTCTTTGGACTGTACTGAGAATCTTCACATAAAGACGAAACTTATTAGTTTGATATAGGGATACTACAACTGGTTACTTGATGAAGATTCTGTGAATGCATCTTTATGTTTTCATAGAGTGTGTTAAATCCCAGTAACCTTATTGGAGTTAACTAGTATATCAGCTAATAATTTTTTTTTATTGAATAATCTTTTAAATGCTGGTACAAATTTTTAGTGCTTAATGAAAAGTCTTTCAAACCTATTATACTTGAGCAATTAAGTATGATGGGGTAGTTAACTCGATGCTCTGAGTTTCTTAAAACCTAGCAACCTAAGATCAATTGATTTGGGATTGTTGACCCAAAGCTTATTACATGGGTGTAATAGAAAGTTTGGTCAGAGACTATTTTGATTTTATGTTAAATGCGTTTTAAATACTAGCAAAATTAATGTCCTTAAAAATATGTTGATACTAAAATTACTTCATTATTGTTTACTATGTTAACTATTCGAATAGAGTAAATTAAAAATCATTCATCATTTTAAGTCTTGTGATCAATGAATAGTGTTTTTGGGTTGTTTTAGACTGAGAATCTCCTACTCTGATGTTTTGATGATTAGTGCAGCCATTAGATTAAAAATATCGAAACTAATGTTTAATTCATAATAGTATTTAACTATTTTGATTATGGTTTCTAATTTTCTATTTTGAAAGGTTTTTTTTTTTAAAAAAAGGGAGTAGCTCTGTTACAGGGGAGCAAGCTATTTTCAAGGGGGAGGAACTCTTAATATTTTAACCTTAATTAATTAAACAAAGTTCACTAATTAAAAGTTTAGAACTTGAATAGGATCTAAATACTTAAAATGTATTAAATACTTTATAAAGATTCACAATTCTATTTCTATCTCAGTGACCTTCTTAGTTTAAGTTGTTATGTTTCGATACTTAGGAGTGTCATTAAATTCCCAAAACCTTTCAACATTTTAACGCTAGTCTCCAAAATTTTTCAGAGTTTTAATGTTCTCAAGTGAGATACATGTGACAAGTTAAGTTAAGGTACTACTTCATAGATATAATCTCTTAGTCAAATCTAATTAGAGATAGATCCGACAGCCTTAACTCCCAATCTCTTAGCATATAAGGATTAAATTCCCTAAATCCTCTACCCTAACTTTCGAGTGCAACTTGGTCGTACGTAGAAGAAGAAGCTTGTCTCTCATGCTCACAATAAATCAAGCAATGGGACATGGGAAGAAGATTATTGAAGTTCTACCACTTCTCCCACGGACTTGGCAAGTAAAGATTGATAAAGTTGAGCAAGAGATAAAGCTATTGAAGTCAAGGTATGACTTCACTTCTGAGGTTTTTGAGGTAATTGTAGAGGAGGTTAAGAATGCTAAAAAATAGAACTAAATACTAAGATTAAGGTCACAAGGAGAATGACTACATAATGCTAAGTATGCAAAGTTGTACATATTGAAATCCTTTGCAACTGAAATAGTAGTAGTTGGAGAGTCTTCTAGGGCTACAAGAGTTAGCAGAAAAACAACTTTAGTTAAGAAGACCAAACTGTTTCAACCAACACTTTCAAGCTCAGGAAGATTCACACCTAAAAGTAGAGTTGAAGAATTTGAAAATTAGTTTCATGCAACCATTGCTAAGCAAACTATTGAAGTAGTCTGTTCTGAAGTTTCCACATCAGGTAGCAGTGTTTAGTCTGTAAATTGTGAAAATGATAATGAAGGCATATTAATAGGTAAAGTTTTTATAACTCCCTTTGAATTAAGTTGTTTTCAAAGGATGGTCAATAATTTTGAGAGAAGAGAAGTTACTGTTTCTCAGTCTTCTCTTGATATTATAGATTGCATACCAACAAATCGGTTAAGTTTTGGTATGAATGATTTGTGTGTGAAATTAATATATAAAGGTTATACATTTTTCATATTGATTAATTAGAGAAATGATGTCTCTGATTATGTTTCAACACAAAAAAGATAGGCTTAAAGTTTTTGCTGAAATGCAAAATACTTTGATAGAAAAGAAAGTCTTCCAAGAATTTATATTCAATTGATGAATCAATGGAAGCAAGAAGATGCTTTAGTGAGTATATTGTCACCCAAGGTTGCAGTATATACAGAAAATGCTATGCTGAAGGTGTACTCTCAGTTGTTCCAAAAATAAGTTATATAGAGAAAGACAATTCTACTAATTATTAGATGGACACTATGGACGATTGGTTGAAAAATTAGAGAGAACAGTGGTCAGTTGCATTTGCTCATATAGAGGAATTGGAACCTATTTTTGCACAAGCTAATGACCAAAGTTTGGGTGACTACTTACAAAGTTCGGAAAAGGACAAATTCCATGCAACTATTCATTTTGAAGTATAGGAACAGGTAGAAGAAATGTTATAGTCTTTAAAATAGCAGCAACCAATTTCTGAGCAAGTTTCAAATGAACAAATTACAAAGGAAGCTCTTGAAACGTATATTCCAGATGCAAATATCAATGAGCAAACAAATCCTCCAAATGTCTCAGTTGATGAACCAATAGAAGAAACTCTTGATTTGCATGTTGAAGATAAACATATAGATGAGCAACAAGGGGTATCTACTAATGAAGACAACATGAGACTAGTAGTATATCAATCACAGGCTGAGAATGTTGAAGATCTGCCAACCTCTTTACATACAGTTCCTAAGGAAGGTATTTCTTTAGATAATTTATTTTTCAGAAGTCAAGAATGTCTTGATCGATATAATCAATTTTTACATGCTGAAATCATCTATGAAAGACCTATAAACTTTAGAGGCTTAGAGATCTCTTACACTTTCAAGGTCTTCTAAATATAATACCAACTACATGCAAATTAGATATTTTTCAAGAAGTAATAGCTACATTTTATGCTAATTTACATGTTGAGGAAGATAGAATGTACAGCAACATTGACAGCAATGTTTTTGAATTAACTTCTCAGTTGGTATTTGAAACATTAAAATTGAAAAATGAGGGTGTTCAATTAATGAAAACATCTCTTCATTTGCTAAATTGGAACTTCAGTTCATTAGCAAAAAACCCTTAGTCACATGATAAATTACGGTATTTGGATGAATTTAATGGCAAAGCTAAGTTCATTGCTAAGATTCTGCAAGTAGAGATCTTTCAGAAGAAAGGGCATTCAGAACATATTGACAGAAACTGTTTATATGCCACATATGCTATATGTAGAAAAATATAGATTAATTGGTGCTCACTATTCTTGAATTCCATACAGTATCATCATTCAAAATTATTCTACAAAATTAGTCTTGTCAAGTTGATTAATGGCAATGACTATGATGTTAATTAGTGGCTAAGAAAATCTTTCAAGACAAGATCCTTTACAGTGACAGAATATGAGAAATTCATTCAAAAAGCACTAGTTATTGAAATAGAGCAACATTCAACAGGTGAACAACCACACCTCAATCCTTCATCGATAGAAACTAATTTGTTATCTTTTGACGAGATTGCATATTTTATACAATTAGGAGAACAAATAGGTCGACAAGTTGCACAAATCATGATTAGTACTGTTTAAAATCAGAGAAGAAATCAATGAACATTTGTAATTTTCTGATTGCATATTGATGTATTGCAACTTTAAACTTTCAATTGTATTTAATTTTTGTTTGTATGCTTTACTTGTGAATATCACTTGTTACAAACAATTGTTTCTTAACTGTTCAGTTCTATTCTACACATTTTATCTTATTTATCTATTCAATTAGAGTTGGAATCCTACATTTTGTTCTCTCTAAATTATTTTAGTTATTCTCTAACCCAAATACTTTGTTGAATAATGACAAAAAGGGGGAGATATAATTGAAATTGATAATTAAATATATAGATAATTACAACATAAAATTTATTTTGTCACCATCAAAAAGAGGGAGATTGTTGAGTATTATGTTTTGAGTATTAGACATAATTGGAATTATCTGGACTTATTATGGTATTTAATACTTAATTATTTAACACTTGTATTTTTGATTCAGGTTAAGTGTAATTAATTTAGTGGATTAAGTAAGTTTGATATTCAGAGGGTTATAGTGATTTAAATAAGTGTTAGATAAATATATAGTTCATAAATCAATGATGGAATGTCACGTGAAATTTTAAGTTCACACGTGATGAGAGAATCTGCACTTTAAGGTTAAAAGTTTGAAACCATTGGGAAACTGATGAATAGTGTATTGGTATTTTAACATTACTAAGTGATTCTTAAGTTAGGCACGTGCATTTTATTGTGCACATGGTGTGAATAGTGATAGGTGTTTTAACACTAAAAGTCCAAAAATATTAAGAAGTTGATGACGTATGCTTCAACGTTTTAGTGACGGCCTGTTCAAACTCAAAAATATGCATTTTATCGATATTAATTCATGCATTTTACTGAGTTTTAGTTGCATTTTGCATTGAGTAATGATAATTGCAATGTTAACTATGCTTTTAAGCATTATGTAGTTTATTTGCTTTAATGATGCATGAATTAAGTTTTAAGCCGTAAATTATATATGTTGGTGATTGTTCATTGGAAAGGAAGTGATTGAATGATAATTGATAGTTTAGTTTGCTAGTAAATTGATTAATTCATAGAAAAAATCACGATTCATGTCTAAGTTATAGAGTCTCTGGGTCTCCTTAATCAACGAACTTACTCATGGGTAAACTAGGTTAACCATGGACCTGTATATTGCTTTTTCTGTGTGATGGATTTCATTGATATAATGACAATTACAATTATAGTAGTTGATAAAATATGCTGAATTATTTCTTCTCTAATATGATGTGCTTCACGAAAGGTATTCTTTGATGAGCATTTACAGGGAAATTTGTATAAAAGTAGAATTGAGAAATTGAATTTAGTTGATGCTCAATCATGGAGAACGTGGATGGATAAAGCAAAGAAGTGGGCTTGCATGGAACTATCTTACACATCCAGATGTGCACCACATCTTTGCTAACTACTAGCTAATGAACTACCACTCTCTCAGCCTATAAAACAGTCTCGTAGCCATGAAACAAACCCCCCCTCCTTCATTCGAACACCATTCACAGGCACATTCTCCATCTCTTTCATCTTCCACCTTCCACCCACTTGCTTTTTCAAAGAGGAGATTAACGACCTCTTCTTCTCCTGTTAACTCTCTAATGTATTTGCTGTTCTTTTCTCTACTTGAGTGTATCTTTAAAGGAAACACTCTTGGAGTCGACTGCTTCCTCCTTTATTCCTTGGTGTAACTGTGGAGTGACGCCTAAAATCTCATTTCAAGGTCAAAAGGAAGGTTTGCTAGCTTGACGACTTAGTGGGCTGGAAGTAAAGACAAAAAGAGCGCTTAGCCTGAGCAAGTTTCGAAGGGTGAAAATTGCAATGGTGCATTAGGTGTTCTCTCCTTTTCCTTTTTCCTTTTCTTTTACTTTACATTCACTTATCTTGTCACATCTACTTCAATACTGAGAGAATGATATTATGTTTGATGTAATGTTAAATGTTTATTTTTATTTTTATTTTTCCAAGTTTTTGTAACGTGTTTTGTTTTATATTTTATGTGTTGTTTGTCATATTCTTAAGATAAAAAGAACAAAAATATAAGCAAACAATTTTTAGAAGTTTCAAAAATCTTGAATCATATTTAGGTGTACTTTTAGTTTTAGTTTTATCAAATCCAAACCTCTTTAAGAAATCTTGAGTATATTTTTCTTGACAAATAAAGATTCCTTTATCTAATTGCCTAATTTGCAATCCTAGAAAGAATGATAGTTCATCCATCATACTCATTTCAAATTGACTTGTCATGTCATTTGAAAATGATTCAACTAATTTTTCATTTGTTGATCCATATATGATGTCATCAACATAGATTTGAACTACCAAAATATCTTTTTCAGTTCTCTTGATAAAGAGTGTATGATCTGCCTTCCCCATGGAATATCCTTTTTCCACAAGAAATTTAGACAATATCTCATACCAAGACCTAGGTGCTTGTTTAAGGCCATAAAGAGCTTTCTTAAGCCTATAAACATACTCATGATGTTGTGAATCTTCAAATCCAAGAGATTGTTTTACATAGACTTCTTCATTTATATATTTGTTTAGAAAAGTAGTTTTAACATCCATTTGATGTAACTTGAAGTTCATGTAACATGCAAAAGCTAATAATATTTGAATAGACTCTAGTCTAACAACAGGAGCAAATGTTTCATCATAATCAATTCCTTCCTCTTGCTTATAACCATGTGCAACCAATCTAGCTTTCGTTTTTGACTATATGACCAGTTTCATCAGTTTTGTTTCTAAACACCAACTTTGTTCCTATAATCATATGATTTTCAGGGGTGGTACTAGATCCCATACTTCATTTCTGATGAATTGATTTAGTTCATCTTGCATAGCTAAGTACCAAAATTCATCAGCCAATGTATCATCTATTTTCTTAGGTTCTAGCATAGAAATAAAAGCATAAGCACCACATATATTCACTACTGAAGATCTAGTCCTAACACCTTGATTAGGATCACCTATTATTTGATTTGTAGGATGAGATGAAGCATAATGCCAAGGCCTATGATCATTTTTGTACATTTTCCTCTAAATTGGCATTTTCTTCTATTTGATCATCATTGTTCAGTTTGAACCTCTTCCTCTTGTCTCCTCTAAAATTATTTCTTTTATCCTTGTTAAGAAGACAGTCTATCTAAAAGTGGCCTACTTTGTTGCATTTGTAGTATATGATCTTCTCATTTTGAGAGGATCTTTTCTTCACTTCTCTAGATTGCTTTGTTGACCTAAAATTCCTACGCTTCTTTAACAAGTTTTTAAACTTTTTGGTCAATGAAAGTAGATCTTCATTAGAATCGCTTAAGACTTTTAAGTTTGTACCAGCCTCAAAAGCCAGATCCCTTTTGGCATTTTTACCTTTTAGATCTAAATGCTAAACTTCATAAACAGTTAGATTTCCAATAAGTTCACCCAAAGAATAAGCATTCAAGTCATTTAACTCTTCAATACTTTTGAGCCCAATTTTTAGTAAGAGATCTAAGAACTTTTTTGACTAGTTCTCTTTCTTTGAAATACTTGTGTAATGATTTCAAGGAATTTACAATCTCAAGAAATCGAGAAAACATGTTAGAGATGCATTCATTTTCTTGCATTTTAAACCGCTAATATTTATGTACTAACATATTGATTTTAGACTCTTTAACTTGGTTAGTACCTTCATTGGCAACTTCTAATGCATGCCATACCTCATGTGTAGTTTTATAAGTAGAAACTTTATTAAATTGATTGTGAGATAAAGAACAAAACAGAATATTAAACCATTTAGTATTAAATGTCATTCTCTCCTTTTCATCATAAGTCCATGTAACAAAGGGAGAAGTAACTAACACCATAGTATTGCTAATTATGTGTCAAAATTTAAAGTCTACTAACTGAAGGAATACTTGCATCCTATATTTCCAGTAGCCACAATTACTACCATCAAACATAAGATGATGAGTGGTAGATTGTCCTTCAGTTGTGACAATGACATCATTTGAAGAATTATTTGCCATTTTATATTAGTCAAACAAATAAAGAAAAGTAGTATGTACTAAATTAAAATACCCAGTATATTCCCAAACAGTAATTAAGAATTAGAATTAAGGCTCTAATATCAGTTGTAGGATTGATTTAACAGTATTTAGGAATACAAGAGGAAGGTGAATTGTATTTTTAAGATAATTAAACCTTAGCGGATAACAAGAACACAATCACTCACAATTTTCAATTAAATCTCAAATTTATTCAACGAGATTTATTACAACATTTAAGCACAATCCCCTTTTGTGAATTCAACTTACAACTTTAATATTCACACAAGAAGAGTAAGAGGAAATGATTTTGCTTTACAAATTCAACAATTTTTCCACATAGCTAAAATATGATTTTTCGTCTACAAAATCTATCTATTTAGTATGACTCTTACTTGGTCAAAAATGTTGAAACTTCACTGATGATCTTCAACGTCAAGCTAAACTTCAATCTAAAGCTTTGATCTTTAAACGCCTGCTTCGAGTTGAACTTGATCTTTCTTCTTCAAAAACTTGTTATCGAACCTGAGCTGGATTGTCTCCAAAACACACTTTCCCCTCTAAGGCTCTATTGATGCTGTATGAATGCTTCTTGTGATGCATTAGGTGCATATCTGTTTTTGATGTCTTCAAGTGTATTTATAGAGTGGAATACACTTCCTCTATATCTTCTTCCACTTTGCCCATGAAAACCTTGAACGTGTCATTGAATTTTTCAATAACTGATAATTACATCTCACGTTCAGTATAGAACATGCACTTCGTGTCTTGAACATTCTTCATTTCTTTTTTGGAATATTCTAGAATTTTAACGATCCAATTACTCTTCTTCGAAATCTTGAAAGTCTATAATCACATCCATGTTTTACCTATAAATGCATAACAATGTCTCTGAATGACTGCTTAAGAATGATTCAAAAATAAAATGTTGAAACATTCAACCATTAAATCCATTTATATAGTGTCAGGTCTTTTAACATAAAATATTCAAATGATATCTAGAGTTACACCCTTAAAATGCCTAAGTACTATTCACAACTTAAAAATTGAATCTCACGTGTTTAACTTAAAAGTCTCATGTGCCTTGCTAAAACACCGATCTTTTATGCTTAAAGTTATGGTTCTTTAGTTAAAATGCTGATACTATTCACACACATCATGTGCACTTTATACGCACGCGTTGACTTAAAAGATCATGTGTTTATGTTAAAACTCCGGTCTTTTATTACAATCATCCGATCTTTTAACATAAAATGCCAAATCTTTCATCACATGTGAACTAAAACTTTCACCTGACATTCTATCATTATTTTACAAACTATAATCATATCTAATACTTATTTAACTAACTGTACCCCTTTGAATATCAAGCTTAAGTGTTCTAAAAGTTAAATATACTTAAACCATTAAGTTAAAATACTTAACCTGAATCGAATATTCAAATGTTAAATAATTTAGCATTAAGTTCAATAATATTTCTAGTTATGTTCAAGTAATAACTAAATAGATAATTAGCAAATATAATTACGAATTTTAAATTACCATCAAATATTAATGAAATTATGATTAAGCATTCATCATTAAAACATAATACTCAACACTAATGGAGTCTTCCTATGCCTGGGTTGGACTTACAGGGGAGGCTATAGCTATTGGACCTAGTGTGGCCACTGAAGCTTCTTGATTGAGATGGTCTTTGGCTAAGACTACCACTACCTCACCTTGCCAAGTGGTGGCAGGGTGAACTTCTATTAGTGAGGTTGTTGCTAGAGCCCCATGCATTGTAGCAACTGGTGGTGCAAGAGTTTGCAGCTCAACTACACCACTATCTAGGAGTTGCTGGATAGCCTCTCTTAAGGATCTACACTGGTTAGTTGCATGACCTACAAATCTATGGAATTCATAATGAAGGTGGGGTTGGAACCACCTTCGCAATTGTGTCGGAGGGGGTCTGACCTTTGGCAAGGTCAGGAGGGCCTTCACCTTGTGGAAGATACTTCTTAGTGACTCTGTTAGCTGAGCAGACTCCCTTAGCATGCCTGAAAACCTTGGTTTGGGTTGTTACTGCTTTGGTGAGGGTGTTGCTGCACCCGGAGCCTCTACTACTGAGGCTGCTGGTGAGGAGGGGATGATTGCACCCTGCTTCGATGTCCAAGGCATTACTACCTCTGGGGAGGCTTGGCTCCATGCCATAATCGTGCCTTGGATGTTCGGTTTTGGCCTAATGGTGCCGCTTATGCTAGAGAAATAGGTGGTTGTATTAGAATTGGCTGCCGTTGTCCCCCTAGCACTTGCGACTATTGGTGGGGATGGTGCTGATAGCAAGGCAACCACTGCTGTGGTCCTCCGTCATCTGTTTGGTAGAATTCCAGATGAAGATCTAGATTTTGGCTAAGCTGGTCAGGTCGATCAGTCGAAAACTGCTAGAGGAGAGTGTGATCTCTAGGTGGTTGATGAGGAGGCATTAGGAATGGTTGGGGTAGCTGACAAAATGGGGAAGATAGAACCTACGATGGTTCATCCCCAACTACCCCAATCCTAAGAAGTGGAGGGCCTCCCTTTGAAGTTGGCAATGCAAACTAAGTTCTAGCTACATCCTCCTCTTCTGCCCTAGGTCGAATGGCTAACTCCATGAAGTGTTGTGCCATTTCTTGGTATTGATGGTAGTTCATTTGGATGTGGTCGTCAGATGCTCGAATAATACTTGGTGATGGTTGGGAGATATGTGCAATAAGAAAGCTTCGGAAGTCGTGAGTCACCTTGTAAGATGGACGGTGAAGAATCATCTAACAGGCATGTTGTCGTCGAGGTAGTCTAGCCAGAGATCGGTCCTAGGGTGACAAAAACTGATGCTAGCCCTTCTAAAATAGAGGAGGAGGGAGGAATAGTTCCTTTTCCTCATAGACTAGAATGCATTGGAGAATTGCGACTGCCAGTGCACCTGGTCAAGTTCGACAAAGAGGACAAGGAGGACAAGGTTGCCGAAGTTGAAATACCAGCAAACGTTGAAGACAAGGTAGAAGCCCAAGTGGAGGTGGCCAAACAAGTTGTTGAGGTAGAGACAATCAAACAAGTTGTCGAGGTGGAGGTAGCAACTGCTAAAGAGTGGCTAGAAAGTTGGACAGGGATTCTGGATGTTAGTATATGACCAACAATAGCAAAGGCATTTGGGCGAGCATACTCTTATCAATCGCGAACTCAGACATCTGCCGAGAGGTCAAGTCCTTGCTCCCCTACACCTCCTAAAAATACACAAGGAGAAGAACCATCTACTGGTAAGCATTTTATTACCTAGCACCTTCCTGGATTATTCTCGTCATTCCCTTATTGATCATTGCTGTATGTCTTGTAGGGATGAGCGGAGTGGAAACCTCGCCCCCTTAGGTGGTGGATCCTCTTGCAGAAGAGGAAATCGATGAGGTAGATTTGCCACTACAAGAGGCTAACCAGGAGCTCCTACTACCAATTGGAGAGAGGATCCAAAGCCACAGAATCCTCTATGGGCATATAGCAGACTTCATCGGCCTTTCGGAGATTGAAGATAAGGGTTACTACCTTTTGTGCATGACTGCTGATGGGACGAGACGGTCCCAAATTTGGTGGCAGAGTTCTACAGGAATGTATCAATAGGGGATTCTAGGGTTGAGATCATTTTCAAGAACAACCTTGTGGTTCTCTCCCCTCATTTTTTGAAGGAAGTGCTTAGGTTGTGGATTTTCGGGGTAGACATCCTTGTTTCGCTAAAAGGTGCCACCTGGAATGGCTCAGAGATCAATGCTGCGATCACATTAGACCCTCAAGTAAGCCGAAAATCGTCAAAATGAAGGTGCTTTGGCCTACAGCATGCTTGGTGGCTTTTATTTTGAATAACAGTATCCTCTCAAAAGAAGGACACTGGGACGAGTAGGGTCTCCTTACCTACGTAGTCCCCTACACTGTAATGATTAGGAGGCAAGTCAACTGGGCACAAGTTATGTTGCGCTAGATTGAGTGTCTAGCTCGTTTAGAAAGGCATCAACCAGGGCAACTCCTGTATAGTAGTGCATTATGGGAATTGTCAAAATATCTATCGATCTCTCTCGGTAGCTAGTAGAAGATAGCGTTGCTAACTTGTGCCATCACCAGGGTGGACTTGGCCTGATTCGAGAAGATTGTTGCCAAAATCATTGAGGCCCATAAATCACAAGCTGTTGCCAATTCACCTTCGCTTGCCATTCCTCCCATGCCATTTGCAAGTTGGAACATTGTGCTGGAAGCCGGCTCATCTTGGAATTTTGCAGTGGAGGCTGACTCCTCTTCTATTGAGCTCTAGACGAAGATGATATTGTAGATGTTGGGCATACAAGAGCAATCTCTAAGTCTCTTAGAGCACGTGGAGGCGAGAGAGGCTACACAAGATGCCCGACAAGAATAGCAAAAAGAGATAATGAACGTGCAAGAGCAAACCTTGCATCTCTTAGAGCACGTGGAGGCCATGGAGGTTGTGTAGGAAGCTCGATGAGAAGAACGGTGGAATATTCTTTTGAACACTTGTTGAGAAGACACATATTAATACGTCTTTCATACTATTTACATTAATGGGGTGTGCCTCTTTTTTCTTTCAATGAATGTCTAAATGCATGCGTACCACAAACTAAGCGTGTATACCATTAAGAATTCTATAATTTAATGCTTCATTTGCAAGACTTTCCCTTGGCTACTCCTATCAAAGATTGTCAAGGAGGTGAAGAAGAGTTAGATCTTACCTTTGATTGCCAGGGTCAATAGCTGCCCAAGGGGTCCAAAAGCCATGAAATGTCGACGGAAGTGCCAGACACTCCAATGGTGTGCACTGTGATGACTTCCCTAGGGACGTCAAACCTTGTGAGAAGAAAGTGGAAGTCTCACCCCGGCTACCTTGGTCAGTCACTGATTAGGAGATCCAAAAATCGAAAAAGATTGGTGGAAAACCGGACCCCAATTAGTACACACCATAAAGACTTCTTCATTAGGATATCAAGCCCACAAGTCTTAGCGACATCCCCAACGGAGTCACCAATTTTCTGATGCTATCTCTTAGATGAATCCCTCCATGGATGGTTGTGCCATCCTTAGGATGAATGAGAACAGAAAATAGGTTCCAAGTAAAATGTCAAGGAAAATATAATAAAATGGAGTCTCCACCTTATTTTAAGGAAAAATAAGGAAAGTTGTGAGGGAAAGATATATTCCCCACTGTAAAGATTGACAATCCCAATTAACAATAATGAAAAAGGTTATACTAAGGAGTTTGCTATTCAAAAGACTAGATAAGAAGCTTTGGGTATTGGTGGGGAAGGTATTAGGCTCCCCCAACTAGCCTGGATGAAATCTCATGTCTCAATAGCTTATAAAAATAAGAGTAATTAGAGAAAAAATTGGGATTTTCCCTTGGTATTCCAGCCATAGAAAGGTCAGAAATTGACTGAGAAAACACCAGAAGTGTTGTGGCTTTCACTAGCTTTGGGTATTATGCTAAGCGAATAAAGAAAGATGCTAAGGGGACAAATGCACCTTCAGTAATTAACACCAAGGGGTTTCAGAGGAAACATCTAGGATTGGGTCTCGAGGCACTTGCCATAGGAAGACTCAAGAATGAGTCAGGTCTTGGGGCACTTGCCACAAGTGGCGACGTCTGTCGGGCATTGATGTGAAGAAAATTAAAGAAACGATCATTTGCACGAGGTTGGTTGTGAGGTCAGACGACAGGTGTGAGGAAGAGGTGGCTTAGGTGAAGAGTCATCAATAGCTGCCGAACCACATAAAAATATTGTGTTGTGTGTGTTGCATTCCTTTCTCTTTCTCCATTCCACCATGTCTAAGAGGATGAGTGCATGAGTGAACAATGAAGGGATCCCAAGAGCGAATGTCCAAATCCCAACAATTGGTATTAGAGGGAGGGTGGAGGAGGTTTGGCTCTATGCAGCTGTGGCAAAGAAGTTAGCATCCATCGAAAGCAAGTTGGCATTCAGCTAGAGAGAATGAAATCCAAAGAGGCTTTCGACTCGATGTAGGTGCTAGAGGAGGCGACATTTGATAGGAAGGGCAACAACAGGCTATATAGACCAACAGCTAGGTAGTGGCATGTGGATTCTAGAAGTAGTGGGAGCCATTGCCGAGAACAAGTTCATGGAGGAGAAATTTGATGGAAAGAATTTTGGATTCTGGAAAGTACAGGTTGAGGATTACCTTCACATTAGGGACCTTGATAGGGGTAAAACCTGAGAAGATGAGCCATGAAGAGTGGGAGCGGTTAGATAGGAAGGCATTGGGAGTAGTTAGGTTGCTATTAACAAAGAACGTTGTGTTCAATGTCATCAAGGATAGGACAACGACTGAAATGATGAAAGTGTTGTCCAACATATACAAGAAGCCATCGACGTCGAACAAGGTGTTCAACTTGAAGATGGCCAAAGGGAAGCCTGTCACCAAGCACATCAACGAGTTCAACATGTTCATCTCCTAGTTGGGCTCAATGGAGATCTCCTTTGATGACGAGATTAAGGCATTTCTTTTGTTATCGTTGTTGCTAGAAAGTTGGTCTGTGATTGTTACAGGAGTTAGTAGCTCTCTGGTACACAAGAAGCTACGACTGGATGTCCAATATCTGATACTAAATGAGGATGTACGTCATAGAGGGGGAGGCATTTGGAGTGGCCCTTCACGTTGGGCTGAAAGCCGATGATAGAGCCAATGGAATTGAGGCGGTCGTCGGGTTGACCAAGATGGTTGTGGAATGAGATAGAGTCTAAAGGATGCTGTGTATTGGAACTATGGCCGGAAGGGCCACTTGAGTAGAAGTTGTGAAGCCCCGAGGATGGACAAGGGGAAGCACACAAAGAGGGATCTGTCAATGTAGCTAATGAGGAGCTACAAGACGATGCCTTAATCTATAGTTTGGAGTGTCCGGCTTCCACTTGGGTTATGGACTTAGGTACATCCTTCCATTCCACTCATAGGAAGGGGTTGTTGCATGCGTCGAACTCAGAAAAAGAAAGTCCACCTAGTAGATAGGAGGAACGTAGACGTACTTAGTAAGGGTTTCATGAAAATTCTGACTGACAAAGGTCAGGGGGAGTTGGATGGTGTCCGGTATGTTTATGACTTAGCCAGAAACTTGATCTTGATAGGTTAGTTGGATCAAAAGGTAACTTACCATGTAGACTTGGGTGGGGGTCGATGGGCAGTAACTAGTGGGACAGAGATGGTGGCCAACTGGCGAAAGATCAGAGTGCTCTATAGAGTCCTTGTAGAGTACGCAAGGGGATGGAATTCAATAAAGGGGGGCTTGCTGAGAGAGAACCAGTTTTCAGAACGTTGGAGGTGGAATCTAGTAAAAGTGACTTGGCAGCTAGCTCCATGATAGGTTCCAGGAGGAATGTTAGTCGAAGAAGGGGCGTTGCAAGCAAAACTCGTCCACGATATAAGATGGAGTGGAGAGCCAAGAGCAATGCAAGAAGGCCCGCCAATGGTCATGGGATGGTCGAGGAGATCCATCGCTCGACGATGGAAGGTTGTTTCAGAGGGATATTACAAGCGCTTGGGAGTCTTAGGGGTGTCAACTGGAAGATGTGCTAGCTGAAGAAATGACGACTGGGGTTAGCAGAGTTGAGCCCATTTCAAAAGCTCTGGTGTCACTAAGGAGAGGTGTGGCATAGTTGTGTGTTAGCCTGAAGAAAAACACTCAGAGAGGTTGTATGTTAGCCTGTAAAACATAGAGTTGGAAAGACAACTCAAGAAGAAAGACAAGCCATGAAGTCTGTCTCCAAGTGGGAGATTGTTGTGGTTGTGGTGTGGAACTTGACTCAATGGAGAGGTAGGCGGTAGTCGATGGAAGTAGGTGGTAGTTGGAAGATGAGAGGCGATGGCTAGCACCTATATCCGGTTAGGATGTTATGGTTGGAATAGGTCATGAAGCGTGACTTGATGAATTGCTGTGAAGGTCCAACCAGAGGTCTGGCTAGATGTCTAATAGCCAAGTGAGGAACCAGACGTGGCTCATAGAGGACGATGGTGGACATTAACTTCATAACATTACAGCGAGCTATAAACTAAAGTCTATAGTGTTACAGCAAGCTATAAACTAAAGGCCATAGAGTTCAGGTGGACTATAGACTTAAGGTAGTAGAGTAGCAATACAGGTGAGGTGCGGTTGGAGGATCGACTACTAGAGGCATCCAAGCGGCCCCCGGAGGCGTTCGAGTGGTCCCTGGAAGATCTAGCAGGCCACCAGATTGATGGGTAGCCACGTTAGATCTGTTGATGATGGATCCAAATCAATGGCCAGGATTACTTTTCCTTTAAGGTTTCATGTGTTGCTCTATAAATAGAGCATGTTGTAACCCTTTGAAAGGTAATCGTTGAGAGTGGTGTGACGGCTGCATGCTTGGAAAGAGAGACGATGCCCGTCTTGAGAGTGAGGCTACATGTGTGAGAGGAGAGGAGTCACCACAGTGTTGTAAGTTGGCGCTTGTACACATCGAAAACTTGTGAGCTACAGCAGTGGGATTCCCACCACCATTCCGAGGAGTAGGCAAGTTGCCAAACCATGTAAAAATCCTGTGTTGTGCATGTTGTTTTCCATTCTCTTTCTCCATTCCACCACATTGGAGAGAACGAGTGCATGAGTGAATGACGAAGGGATCCCAGTAGCGAACATCCGGATCCCAACACGGATTTTGACCAAGATAACCAGCAACCAGCCCATACTTTTGGGGTGCCCTGGCTAGCACATAGGAGTACAATACCTATACTCCAACCTGAATTGTGAGGTGTTGAATGTTTGGCCTAGACTAACCATGATGTCTATTATATATTCCCAAGTATGAGGGGTCACAGGAGCCACTGAAGTAGTCATGTAATTTTTCTTTTCCACTTGAAACTAAATCTAACTCATGGTTGTTGTGAGTTGAAGAAGCTACAAAGCAATTTGCTGTGTAGCAAAACAAACAAGTAAAAGTAGTTCACCAAAAATAGGACAACTTAGCATGGTAAATGCTATAAATGGAGTTATCCTAATTTGCACCAATACAATGTTTATGGGAGTTTGAACCTACAGAAATAGCAACTCTTCTCCAATAGAGTCACCAATTTTGTTATCCTTCCTTTCAACTACAAGAGCAGTCAAAGCTATTCCAAGAGAGCAACAGTGACATGGGACTTGGGAATCAACTTGAGAGATAAAATTGAAAATGGAGCCACTACCTTATTTTTACCGAAAAACAAGGAAAACAAGAAAAGGAAGAGAGCATGCTCTTCAACTCAAGAAGCAGATGTTAAATCTCTAGGAAAATCAAACTAAGGGTCTACTACTTAGAGATGGTGAGTAAAGATTTAGGATACTAATGGGGAAGGTGTTAGGCACCCCCAACTAGCCCAACCTAAGTTGGCTTCCCTACTATGATTGGTGCACAAGCTAACTAAAATGCAATGGTGAACTGAAAGGGAAGATCTACTTGTATGATTAGGAGTCTCTTGATGTGCCCTAATCCAACTAGTCCCAAGACAAAAAAGAAAATGCAGCAAGTTAGAAAAAACGTGGGTCTATGCAAGGATTCATGCATCGACCCACCAAAAATTGAGGACCAAAGGCCAAAATGGTGAACTCTGGAAACACAGCTGAATTCCGGGTAAGCATGTAGAATCCAAGACCCTTAAAGTTGAGCCATGGGAATGCACGACCGACAGATTCCACATAAGGAGTCCATTGAGTTAGCTTCTCAGCCCACGACGGTCCATAGTGCGAGGTACTTAGGCAACAGAGAAAGTTTGTTGCTTGATCGTGGGGGTGCAATTTCCAGACAAGTGGTTTGTTGAGTTGGCTCCTCTACCCACAAAGGTCTATTGTGTGAGGTACTTACACAATAGAGCAAGCTTTGGGAAACTGATAGAATTGACTAGGAAATAGATAAAATCAACCATAGGCCACATGAGGACTTAGGAGTTAGATACTTGAGGCTGACTCTGGGAACATGGTAAATCGATTGGGATACTAATAAAATCGACTAGAGGCTACACAACGACTCAGGGAAACTTTGGGAAGATGGTAAATTGACTAGAATACTAATAAAGTCGACCAAAGGCCACACGAGGACTTAGGGAGTTAGATACTCGGCGAAACTCCAGAAAGATGATAAATCGACTAGGATATCGATAAAACCAATCGGAGGCACACGAGGACAAGGAAAAGTTAGGTCTCGGGCAACATTGGGAAAATGCAAAAGGGTCGTGTCTAGAAAGCATGCAAAAATGCTGAAAGGCCCTAGATGGACCAAGGCATAGACGAATGCCAAAGGTCATGCTCATGCTGAGGGTGTGTCATGTGTGTCTAGATGAGTAGCATAACTCATCCAGAATTCATCATTTGGGTAGCAAAGCCAGATCAAATGAGTTGAACCTCCAAGGAAAAGTCGTAAAATAAGGATGTTTGTAAAATGACTAAAAAGCAAGACAAATGTAGTAAAATATTCTCCTCCCTACGTAGGGGGAGAGCCATCCTAGCTTGGATGGAGCCAGCAAGACCACGACCAATAGCATTGCTTGCCACCCATCTTGTGGAGAAGCAAAACAATGGCCAAAGGGGAGTTCTGCATCCCCTCCAACCTGGGAAGAAGAGAAGGGAGAGGAGAGGAGCTTACCTATGTGTCTCGCTAACACTAAGGAAGCTGGAAGCTTGAGCAAAGCCTACTAAATGCCTTCTTGTTGTCCTACATGAGCACCTCTCCTCCAAATGCCTCGAGTGTACTTCAAGATTTCTCCTTCCTCATAGCATCTTTGTATCCTTGGATGGTCCATTTTCTTGAGGCTATTGGTATATTTATTGGACCGAGGTTTGTTGTCTTGCAAGATCAAATATGACAACCTTAACCATTGTCTACTAGAAACCTCGTATACGTCATGGCCAATCATGATGCAGAATAGCCTATGCTAAGATGGTTGTAGAGATGTAATTTGTGCATTTTCATATTATTAATTCGTGCACATTAAGCTTTAATTGTCAAATATTATGAATTATTAATTGAAATACATGCTAATCATAATTTTATTGAGTTGCATGAGTTATGAGTTAAATTAGGATATAAATGCACAAATTTGCCTCTTATTTTGGAAATTAATTTTTGAGATAATATTAGATGCAGCACCATCGTAAGGTTCAGCCTAAACCTTATGGACATCATGTAGCATTTAGTCAAACATTACAGCTAGTGTACCCCCTCTTTCATCTAGTAATCACCTGTAGACCCATGAACTTTTGCCAATGGGGCCGGCGAATAGGCCAAGGTATAGAGAAAGGAAGTGGTTATTTAGAGCGTATTGCCATGTAAGGTAGATGGCTAATGACACGGAGTCGCCACCTTGTTTTTCAAAGAAAATATGGAAAACCTAATGGGGAAGAATTCATCCACTATCAAAAAGGATAAAATCTCAGGAACAAAAAATGGTAGCACAAAATATTGTGAAAATGAATGGGGCTTGAAAAAATGAGAGAGCTAGATAAGGGACTCAAGGTAATGTCAAGGAAGGTGTTAGGTACCCCTTGATAGCTTGGATAGTCCTGGCCTCTCTATAGCTCCAAGAGGGAATGTACTAGTCAGCTCGGCCTAAGTCAACAAGGATCCATGCCAACGACCTCATCCTTCACCCGGACATTGGGAGGGGTAGCATTACTCCTCCCGGAAAATGAATGGGAAACTTCTAATGCGAGGAGTCATGCAAGACAAAAGACATGGCAGCTACCGCTAAGGACTGCTGGCTTAAGGAGCTAAGGGTCTAGTAAGATTGTCGGTGAGCCCACCAGAAACCTGAGTATGGGGTCAGATTTTTCCTGGCATGCCGCCTCTCCTTCTGGGTGCAAGGATTCATGCACCCAGTTTTAGAAGACCAAAGAGGTGGGAAAACCATGGTAAGGTGGCCATCTAAGAGCAAAGATGACACACGATGATGGTGGCCAAACGCACACGACAAGGAAAGCAATTGGTAAATAACAAAATGTAGTGAAAACATCTGGTAAACCTATAGCAAGGTGTGGGTTCTTGCATGGAAAGCCGTCGGAGGTTGAAAGCAATGTTAAAATGGTCCTTGACCCATCCTTGGAGGATTCACTAGGCAGGAAGAGAGGGCAAGGGCATTGTTTGGAAGCCTATGTGTAGGTCTAAACCTAAGAGCACCATCCAACCCTTCCCTCATGGTTTGGAGAGAGTGCAGAACAACAAAAGGATAATGAAAATTGTAAAAAGACTACACTGAGGGAGGAATAGAGGTCATCCTCCTTGGTGTGCGTGGCATTGCGTGACACCAGGGAGGAGCTCCTCTCACCGGAGGTGTCAGAGTTTACTTGAAAGGAGCTTTGATGATAGTTGACAGAGATCCTTCTTCAACCGTTGGCACTCCTAGGTTTTCCTTCTCCTTAGGCTTTCCAAAAAAGGGAGCCTCCTTTCTTCATGGAAATGACGTGCATTTATAGTGGTGGATTCCAAAGGGTTTGTGGGCCCAAATCTAGAACACTAATATGTACTTCATGATCAACTTTGGGATCTATGCCACTCATTAGGTGTGGGGGTTAGATAGTGCTAAAATGGTCCTATGGTGCCTCATGCTCTCGTTAGAGTGCACCAGCCAGATATCGACTAGAGATTGGGATGAATGTATCGACCGTCAGGATGAAGGTACCGGTTGTTGGGATTGTGGGAACAATCGTGGGTCCAATGCACTAAGGGTGAACGTACCACAAAACTCGTCTTGTTCAATATGGGGTCAGGTTGGGGGCGTCCATAAGGTTTGGACAAAGGAATTTCCACATCATGTAGAGGAATTTCCGTTGGATCGAAGAAGAATTTCCTCTGCGAGGGTAGGGGTGTTCAGCCTAAACTATCTAGTGAGGGTGTAGCATTTAAGCCAAGTCAAACATATGGTCCACAAGGTTTAGCCAAAGTGGTAACTCTTAGAGGAGCGAGAGTCTGGCATCCGGCTATTTGACAAAAGTGCCAGTGGCACTGGGTGAAAGTTCGACATCTTGGTTGGGGGCTGAGACCTAACCACTAGTATGGAGGGGTCATTGTGTGTGGATTTGTGGGAAGAGCTTAGGAACCAATAGCTAGGGACATGTATCGACCTGTAGGTTGATAGCCGCGTACTTACTAGGAATCTAGACTTGTAAAGGATCAGGTGCAATGGCAATGAGACCTCGTTGTAAAAAGCGATTTGGCAATGGACCTTCGTTGTGAAGGAGTAGACAACAGACTTCCATTGTGAGAGGACCAAATGAATTTCCTCTCGCCTGGGGCAAAGCCTGGAAACTGGTAGTTGGGGACATGTATCGACCTATAGGTTGGCAACTGTGTACTTACTAGGTATCTGGGTCAAAGTTAAGTATCGGGGATCAATAGAATGCCCCTCCCTAGGTGTGGTTGCATGACCAAGGTGGAAGGAGACTTGACATCCTAGGGTTGAAAGACCCCCACATACAATGGAACATGTAAGACAACTTAGGGATTGGTGGTGGGGGGGGGAGGGCAGAGTTGGGCCTCAAAGGAGCCATACATAGTGAACATCCACGGCTTGGAGAGGTTTACTCTCCTAGAAGGTGTGTCAGGAGAGATCCTGAGGGGCCCAAAGAAGGTGCACTCAGGACCATGAGGGTTGGACTTATACTCTCAAAGGATTCATTAAGAGATGCCTAAGCAATGCCACGTCAACTCTTGTGTGGATGGAATGCATATGTGAATATGTGAATGATGTGTGCACAATACTGAGTGCAAGATAAGCAAGAAGAGATGGATATCCATGACGCAGCAGAAATGCTGGCGACTAGCGTGTAGCCGAGTCATTGCAGCAGTTGCTAGTTGCTTGAGCCAAGTGGTGTGCTACTACCTCTTCCATTTGTTGAGTCTACCCCATTATCACGCGATAGAAATTTCGGTGATAGGGCGTGTAGCCAGGTCGTTGCAACAATTGCTGGTTGCTTGAGCTAGGTGCTACTACCTCTTCCTTCATTAGAGCTTATGAGCCCTTCGATCATCTACATGCTTCACTTAAACATTAGTCACCCTAAGTGGGGAGGACGTGTTGTTCCTCGCCCTTATCTATAAGCATCGATAACAAAATATGCAGCAATGGAGAAATGCCTTACAATGGTCTGTTCCTCCCTTGTAACCTGCTGAACTAGTGCAGCAAGGGTAGTAGATGCCGAGTCTGCCCATCGAGGCTAGATGGGAAGAAATCAGGGCATGCAGAAGACGAGAAGGAAGTGTGGGGTGGCTGCTTGTGATAGCGGCAATGTAAGGTGGCTGTTCCAGCTCAATTGTGCTATCTAAACCTGTTAGGAAATGAAGAG
This sequence comes from Amphibolis antarctica, assembly GCA_024699675.1. NCBI lineage: Eukaryota > Viridiplantae > Streptophyta > Magnoliopsida > Alismatales > Cymodoceaceae > Amphibolis > Amphibolis antarctica. The sequence goes on along the minus strand of JAMKPZ010001777.1, from coordinate 18,134 downwards.
TGGCTCACCTCACAACACAAGGTTGTTGGACCTCCAGAGAAGGGACACAAGAAAGTGAAACTCCTTGGTCTAGTGGAAGTGACACCAAGGTGATAGGGGCCAAGTCTGTTGGAGAGATGTTGTGGCTGTCCTTCTACCCATGAATTTGCTAATTCATCCTCTCACTCTGGGGTGAAGAGAGATAAAGGGATAGAATAAGGTAGGTTCTAGAAATGTAAGCATCGAAACCTGGGGGTGGAAGCAACTTTCAACAAGATGCCAAGCCTAGTGCTACTGAGGATGCTACTACTGGTAGGTCTTATGTGTGCCCTAGGACTAGAGAGAACAAAGGAGTGGGTGCTGGCAAATGGGTTCTAGTACCAAACTGTGGTGGCAAATTTCTGTTGGTTGCCAAGCTTGAAAAAGAGGGGAATATTTGGTCAATCACAACAAGCCAAGTACTGGATTGCCAAAAGCAGGCGACATCCTAAGATCTACCATTCCCCTAAGAAGAGTTTGATAATTTTCAGGACTTAGCAATAAGAAATGTGTTTTCTTCTTTCTTTTTGTAGACATAAAGAAGAAAGTAAGCTCATGATTTTTCTCCTTTTTTTTTTTTTTTGTAGGTAAGTGGAAGATAAAAATCCAAATAAGAAAAGAGAAGCACTCCCATGTGCTGTTGGTGAGCAAGTGTCCCAGCACTATTGCAACTGGGTCCTTGGGGGAATACCTCACCTAGAGGGAGCCAAAGATGGAGATCTCCTTCATTGTCAGGTGGCGCTCGAGCTAGGTGGAAAAGAAGTTGGGATACTCATTTGGGAGGGGGGGGAGAAGCAATCTCCAGCCACTATCAAAATAAATAGTCAAAACCAATGAAGATCATGGGGATCGGGACAAACCTAGACTACTTGACTCCATCCTACTCTAACGCTGTCAGAGTTGAAAAGCTTTGGGTGTCTGAGTTATCAAGGTAGCACCTGGTCGGACATGGTGGGGTTCTTGGGGTTGGTGGTTCATCCCGAAGGTCTAGATAGCACATCTTGAGCTTAATATGCCTCCTACTACTGTAGATTGTTCTCACGACTAATCGTGGGTGTGGCTTCCTGATGTAGCAAGTGCGAAAGTTGGCTAGGGGGTCGATTGGGTAGTGGTGTCTAGTTGGCTGGGCTACTGACAAGCTATTAGTGGATGTCAAGCTGATGCGCCAGCATTTGAGGTTTAGATAGTGGCTTCTGGTAGATGGAGACCCGGAAGCTCACAGAGATCTCAAGGAGAAGGTCGCAGTGGATTCCAACGGATTGAGACCCAGAATCTATACTAACTATCAAGTACAAAGGCAATCACTAGCCTTGTCGACCCCTTTCCTTCCCAACCGTGATAGGAGAAACAGGAGGATGGACCTGGCAATTATGTGTGCAAGGTGCAACATACAAATCTTAGAAATCATATTAGTAGGGTAAGAAAGGCATACCTATCTGGAGTTGACTCTCTAGATGACTAGCGAAAAGCTTGGTGAATACGTCACCTGTTGATTTGCTAGGAGGTGGAGGCCAGGGAGGATTCTAGATGATGTCACGACTAGTTGGTCACGTTCGCCTACCCAAGGTGTGAGACCGTTGCTCTTCACCTACTACTCCAGCTGTCAGGTAAGTGAAGAGGAAGAGGGGTAGAATGCCCCTAGTTCTACCCTAAGATGCTGGTTGTTGAAGATGTCACGGAGGTTGGGTAGGCTGGCTGACCCGGTTCTATTGTGTGGCATCCTAGTTGGAGGTTGCCAGTTACCAGATCTCGGAACTAGTTGCTGGAAGCATCCCAACTTTGCCTTGCACTAGATGACAGGCTTGATGAGGTTGCCAAGCTTTGTTGCTAGCGGTGGAGTTGGCTGATTCGAATGGGTTGCTGAGGACGTAGCTGCTGGCAAGCTCGTGTGTGAGATGCCAAGATGTAGGATCATTTTAATAGTGTTTAGGAACACAAGAGGGGGGGTGAATTGTGTCTTTAAAGTAATTAAACCTTAGCAGATACCCTATTTGTTCTATGTGATGAATTTCATTGATGTAATAGCAATTGCAATTATAGTTAAGATCTAAATTTTATGAATTATTTCTCCTGTAATATGATGTGTTTCACGAAAGGTATTTCTTAAGTATTTGTAGGGAAATTCGATGAGCAATTTACAAGGAAGTTTGTATAAGAGCAGAATTGAACATTAATTTAGTTGAAGCTCAACCATAGAGAACATATGGACGGACAAGCTAAAGAAGTGGGCTTGCATGGAATGATCTCACATGTCCTTGTTAACTACTAGCTCATGAATTGCCACTCCTCCTATCTATTAAACAATCCCGTAGCCATGAAACTATCCCCCCCTCTTCTTCCTCAAATCACCATTCATAGGGCATTTTCCATCTTCTCATCTTCCACCTTCTATCCATTCATTTCTTTCGAAAGGAGATTGACGACCTCCTCTTCTCCAATCACTCACATAGTGTGTTTGCTATTCTTTTCTCAACCTAAGTGTATCCTTGAAGGAGAGACTCTCGGCATTGGCTACTTCCTCCTCTGTTCCATGGTGTAATTGCGAAGTGACGCCTAAAATCTCATTTCAAGGTAGAAATGAAGGCTTGCTAGATTGATGACTTGGTGGACTGGAAGTAAAGATAAAGAGAAGTTCTTAGCCTAGCCAAGTTTTGAAGGGATGAATTATAGTGAAGCATTAGGTGTTCTCCTTTTTCATTTTCTTTATTTTTACTTTTCCTTTATATTTACACTCGAAATTACACCAACTTTATCAACTCGGTTATGGTATTTAGATAATGTTTTTAGGTTTACTGTAATGTTGAATGTTGTATTTTAATTTTACAAGTTATTTGTACTGTATTGTGTTTCATGCATTGTGTTGTTTGCTGTGTTTTAAAATATTTAAAAAGATCAAAATTACAAACATTCAACTCTTAAAAGTTTCAGTTAATTCATATCGTACTGTTTAAACATCTGAGCTCACAATTATTGCACAACCCTTGAGTAAGCTTGAGGGTGAAGACATTTACCCACGAGCTACCTCGAGGGTTAAGTGCTCTCTCTAAGCAAAACAACAATTTTTTTTGCAAATTGAAGTGTATAAAGTTAAAACTTAAGAATAATTAATTATTTGGAAGTAAAACTCACGCAATAGAGTCTTTCAATGTAAAAATTCAAATCATTTACTAAAAGACAACTTTTAAAATCAAAATATTCTAAGTGGTGAAGAAATTAAAGTTAATGAAAAAATTCTCTAGAAGGTACAATGCAATAGATATTAAAAGAGCAACCTAGCAGTTAATTGGAACAGAGCAACTGTGACATTGCTTAGAAGAAATATAATTACTTGTTCCATTAATTGAATACACCCATTTAGCTAAACACCAAGCAATCCCTGTGGACAAACTCAAACTTGCACACTAACTACATCTGAACCTGTGCACTTGCAATGAAATTAAAATATTTCGAACAAATATATTATCAAACAAAAAAAGTGATTGCAAAAAGTGCCTCGAACCACTCATCCACGAACTTATTTCATTGCTAAAGATATTTACCCATAAGGTATCTCATGGGTAGACTAGTAATCTACTAATTACTATTGAATATCACCATCCAACCACTTGATTACCCGATTAAACCTATAAAAATCATTAATGCCCCTTCGTGCGGTAGCCCTTGTTTCATAACCTATTGAAACTATTCACCTTCTTCCACAATGCACACCATGGCCTCAACTTCTAGTGCCCCCATCCCCTTCTTCCTTTGAGCATCATTCACAAGACATTCACCGTCTCCTCTACCTCCCATCTTCACCCATTCACTTCTTCCGAGAGGAGATTGACGACCTCCTCTTCTCTAATCAAATCCTTTGTGTGTTTGCTGTTCTTTTCTCAACCTAAGTGTATCCTTGAAGGAGAGACTCTCAGTGTTGGCTGCTTCCTCCTCTGTTCCTTGGTGTAATAGCAGAGTGACGCCTAAAATCTCATTTCAAGGTCAAAAGGAAGGCTTGCCAGGTGTTGACCCCATGCTTAAAGGGGGGATGGAGCCGGCTTGCCGCCGGAAAGCCACTTCAAGGAAGTGGCACTCGGACCCCCAAAAACCCATATTTGGTAAAAAGTTAGGGGAATTGAGCCGGCTTGCCGCCGGCAAGCCGCTTCAAGGAAGCGGCACCCGGACCCCCAAAAACCCATATTTGGTAAAAAGTTAGGGGGATGGAGCCGGCTTGCCGCCGGTAAGCTGTTCAAGGAAGCGGCACCTGGACCCCCAAAAACCCACATTTGGTAAAAAGTTAGGGGGATGGAGCCGGCTTGTCGCCGGCAAGCCGCTTCAAGGAAGCGGCACCCAAATCCCAGAAACCACATCTTCGTGCGAATGATCGGGGAAACAGCCAGCTTTCACCTGCCACGTAGCGGCTGCCGGTTGGCTACCCAAGAAGGGAAGCCGAATCAATCAGGAAAATACGACGAGATTTAACCACGTAAATCTCGCAAATCCGTCAATTACGCGGACCGCGTAATTAAGCCGGAATCATGCTGCCTTGCATCTTCGAGCGCCCCCAAAGAAGGAAGGCAACCCCTTATAAAAAGGGCGGCCCCCTACACCACGAGCAGGCTTAAATTTTCAGAGAGAGGAGGCTAGAAGGAGGAGCGAAAGGTTTTCGAAGGGCGGGATTTCTTGGGAAGAAGGCTGACACCCTCAGGAGAAACGACCCTCCACTGGTTCCGAAGGAGGAAAGCAGCTTCGGAAGCTAGCTAGCTACTTCCGATCCCCGTCGACGACGCCCCTACAGGTAAGTCCTTCCACCCTCGCTGTTTTACGTATGTTTTTACTACGCTTCGTTGAGCCCCGACCGCATAACGCCTTCCTTGTGCAAGGGGACGGCCGAGGGACGGACCGGGTATCATTCCTTCGCAAACACGTCCGAAGGTACCGGGGGCTGCCCTCCTGGCTGGGTTAATCCACCCGGCCCGGTCGTGCTCAGTTCAGTCATGACCACTCTGTAGGGTCTTTTTACGTGGAAACTCAAAAGTTTCCCAACAAGCTTTACAAGTTTTTATCCGATCCCCACATGTCTTTCTCGGGGTCCCGGAAAGATTTCCAAGATGACGCTGCCGACAAGGAAGCCGGCGGTGGCCGTTCGGGTGTACGAACACGTACAACCCGACGGTGCCCGTTTCTTTTCCGGGAGGCGCAAGTCTACCCTCTCAATGCGCCAGAAAGATTCCCAGGATGACGCTGCCAGCAAGGAAGCCGGTGGTGGCCGTTCGGGTGTAGGAAACGTACAACCCGACGGTTTCCAAAACCCCCCATGGGTGCAAAGGGATGGGGGAAGCAGTCGGCTAGCCGCCGGCAGGCCGGGTCAAGGAACTGGCCGCCGCTTCCCCAAAACCCCCATGGGTGCAAAGGGATGGGGGAAGCAGCCGGATAGCCACTGGTAGGCCGGGTCAAGGAACCGGTCGCCGCTTCCCCAAAACCCTCCATGGGTGCAAAGGGATGGGGGAAGCAGCCGGCTAGCCGCCGCTTCCCCAAAACCCCCATGGGTGCAAAGGGATGGGGGAAGTAGCTGGCTAGCTACTGGCAGGCCGGTTCAAGGAACCAGTCCCTGCTTCCCCAAAACCCCCCATGCGTGCAAAGGGATGGGGGAAGCAGCCGACTAACCGCCGGTAGGCCGGGTCAAGGAACCGGCCGCCGCTTCCCCAAAAACCCCATGGGTGCAAAGGGATGGGAGAAGCAGCAGGCTAGCTGCCAGCAGGCTGGGTCAAGGAACCAGCCGCCGCTTCCCCAAAACCCTATGGGTGCAAATGGATAGGGGAAGCAGTCAGCTAGCCGCCGCTTCCCCAAAAACCCCCATGGGTGCAAAGGGATTGGGGAAGTAGTCGGCTAGCTGCCGGCAGGCCGGTTCAAGGAACCGACCGTCGCTTCCCCAAAACCCCCAATGGGTGCAAAGGGATGGGGTAAGTAGCCGGCTAGCCGCCGGTAGGCTGGTTCAATGAACCGACCGCCGCTTCCCCAAAACCCTCCCATGGGTGCAAAGGGATGGGGGAAGCAGCTAGCTAGCTGCCGCTTCACCAAAACCCCCATGGGTGCAAAGGGATGGGGGAAGCAGCCGGTTAGCCGCCGGTTGGCCGGTTCAAGGAACCGGCCACCGCTTCCCCAAAACCCCCCATGGGTGCAAAGGGATAGGGGAAGTAGTCGGCTCGCCACCGGCAGGCTGGTCAAACGGTGCCCATACATTTTTCTGAGAGACATTAGTCTACTCTCCCGATGCCCCGGGAAAGTTTCCGGGATGACGCCATCGGCAATGATGCTGGCGCTGGCCGTTCGGGTGTACGAAGACGTACAACCCAACGGTGTCCATTTCTTTTCTGGGAGGCGTAAGCCTACCCTCCTGATACCCCCGTTCGGGTGTACGAAACGTACAACGTTACGGTTTCCGTTTCCCCGAAAAATATAAGTCCTCCGTTAAGTCCGATGCTTTTACAGAAAAAGGGGAGGGGAAACAGCTGGCAAGCTGCCAGCTGGCCGGTTCAAGGAACCGGCCCCCGTTTCCCCAAAATCCCCATGGGTGCGCATGAAGGGGGGAAACAGTCGACAAGCCACCAGTTGGCCGGTTCAAGGAACCGGCCCTCGTTTCCCCAAAACCCCCCTGGCTGCGCTAATGGGTTGGGAAAGCAGCCGACTAACCGCCTGTCAACCGGTGCAAGTAGCCGACGGTCAGCTCCCCCCAAAACCCATCTTTTCCTCCCCTGTTCACCACCAGATCCAATCTGGATCCCAGCTTTGTTGAATTCCCATTTGTTTACTTGATTCTCTTTTATTTTCATCGGAAGGGATACGGTTATCCCTCTAAACACCCTAGAATGTCTTCCAAGGTGAGGCCGTACGTGGTCGGATTGACTATCATATTTTCCATTTTGGAGCCGGAGAGAGGCCGAGAATGCCCGGGCTGTCTGGGGGTACCTAACACCTTCCCCAATAGTACCCTGAGCCCCCGTATCCAGTTCTCTCATGTTACACAATTTTACGTGATTCTCGTGGTTTTATCGTTTCGATGGTGGAAGGACACTTCCCCATCCGGTTTTCCTTGTTTTCTACCCAAAAATAAGGTGGCGACTCCATTCAACGAGCCATCAACCGCACATGGTGATGCGCTCACACAAACACCTTTCAATTCTCTATACCTCGGTCCATTCACCGGCGGGGCCGGTGGAAACCTATGGGCTTCCGGGTGATAGCTGAATGAAAGAGAGGGTACAGATTTTTGGCGACTCCGCTGGGGACCCAACTCTTCACCGACCTCCCTCGCCAGTGCCAATCCTATAGGGAGGAACTTCGGAAATGGAGTAGCGTGCGACTGGTTTGTACAGGGAAAGGAGACGTCAAGGTGCGCTCCTTCCCCTTCTCCTTCGAACTAGCACAGCAGCACCCACATGATGACCTAGGTGGGAACACTCCAGGCTTGCAGGTCATCAACATCAGAAGGCAAGCCTGATGGCTTCCGTTCGACTCACGCCAGAACCCGCTCCTTCAGCAGCAGGGCTTGGCATCCCACGCACAAGTGCGCCGGCAGCTGCGTCCTCAGCAGCTACTGACTTGGCAACCCGATCAAGTCAACCGGGACTTGGCAATCATACCAAGTCTCTCGCTCGACACAGCAAACCACGAATCTCTCGGGCACTAGTCAGATCAACCGGAAACTGCCCGCCACCAACGGGGGCCATGCATCATGGAGTCAAGACAGCTGGCCTACTCAGTCTAGGCAACATCTTTCAAAACACTGGCCAACACTCTAGGACAGAACTAGGGGTATTCTGCCCCTCCCCTCAAGCTAGTAAACAAGACCGGCCTGTTGCATTCTCTTCCGAAACTCCACCCGGTTTCCGCCTCCCATCTACCTGGCAATCGGTTCCTCCCACCAGGGCAGAACTAGGGGCATTTTGCCCCTCACTCTCTGTGGATGCTTAGCGGCCAGAACAACCGATGGGGTCTAACGACACAACACCCCAGGAAGATGAGCATGGCAAGTCCACTATCATCCCCTCTAAAGCACTTCCAGGGCTGTCACTACCTAGAATCGGCAGCCAGTTCACCTACCCGGCACCCAGCCAGAAAACCACGGGCACCACTCTCGCCAAAACCATCGTCCAGCAGCCTTCCAGCTTGAAGGTCAACAAGCCGCTGGAGACGCTGACGGCCCCCTACTTGCAAAGCCAAGAATCCGAAGAAGAAGACCCGTAGGTTCAACCACCCGAGTCTACAGGCATAGCATCTACTGATGAAATTGAACTTGTAAACCTTGGGGATGAACAACATAGAAAAGAAACAAAAATTAGCAAAGAAGTTCCCGAGCCCTACTGGCAACAACTCCTCACACTCCTGTGTGAATTTGTGGAGGTGTTTGCATGGGATTATGAAGACATGCCCGGTTTGGTTGAACGGGTAGCAGTCCACCGACTGCCGCTCAAACCAGAAGCCCGACCTATGAAACAAAAAGCTCGATGGATGAGATAGGAATGGGCCCAGAAGCTGAAGGAAGAAGTCCACAAACAGTTGAATGTCCAGTTCCTCCAGCCTTTCTTCTACCTAGAATGGGTGGCAAACATGGTTCCCGTCCCAAATAAAGATGGGCGAGTACGCATGTGCGTCGACTATCAGGACCTCAACAAAGCCAGCCCTAAGGATGACTTCCCGCTACCACACATAGACGTCTTGGTAGATGACGCCACCAAGTACGGGTTATACTCTTTCATGGATGGATTCTCTGGATACAACCAAATCCTCATGACAAAAGAAGACAAAGAGAAAACTGCGTTCACAACCCCTTAGGGCGTCTTCTGTTACAGGGTGATGTCATTCGGGCTCAAAAATGCAGGTGCTACTTACCAAAGAGCCATGACCACCCTCTTCCACGACATGATGCACAAAGAAGTCGAAGTCTAAGTTGATGACATGGTAGTGAAAGCGCGCACTCATCAACAACATCTCCAGCACTTAAGGAGGCTGTTTGAACGCCTAAGGAAGTACAAGCTCAGATTGAACCCATCAAAATCAACCTTCGGGGCCACCATCGGGAAACTCCTCGGCTTCGTCATTAGCAAACAAGGTATTGAGGTAGATCCCGACAAGGCGAAAGCAATCTTAGATATGCCTCCCCTAGAGACAGAACAACTGATCCGAAGCTTGCTGGGAAGGCTACAATACATTGCGCGGTTCATCTTGCGCATCACACTGATCTGCGAGCCTTTCTTCAAACTGTTGAAGAAAAACACCAGCTTCACGTGGATGACATAATGCCAAGTCGCCTTCGACCACATCAAGCATTAGCTGTCCCGGCCGTCGGTTCTCGTACCACCTCACCCTGGACGACCACTTTTCCTGTACATGTCGGTAACAACTTCCTCCATGGGCGCAGTATTGGGCCAACACGACACCACTGGAAGAATCGAGCAGGCCATATACTACTTCAGTAAAAAGTTTACTGCGGTAGAAGAACAGTATGAGCTGATTGAAAAGTACTGTCTCTCGCTAGTCTGGACGGTGAAAAAGTTGCGACACTACTTGGTGGTCTACCCAGTTTTGTTGCTCAGCTGCCTAGATCCCCTGTGCTACCTCTTCGACCAACCGGCATTGGTAGGCAGGTGCGTAAAATGGCAAATGCTCCTTGTAGAGTTCGACATCCGGTACGTATCCCAGAAGTCCATGAAAGCTCAAGCCATGGTCGACCAGCTAGCACACCATCCCTTACTGGATTACCAACCACTAGAAGATTCCTTCCCAGACTAGCCGATCTTCACCATCGACGAGCCGAATCCAGACCAATCGGATCTGGATCAACTGGATCCTGATCAACCAAAACCCCATACCTTGTACTTCGACGGAGCAGTCAACACTAAAGGTCGCAGGGTAGGGGTCGTCTTAGTGGATCCCCAAGGAAGAATGCTGCTCGTAGCCAAGCGGCTTCTCTTCACATGCTCACACAATGAGGTAGAATACGAGGCTTGTATCATTGGGCTACGACTTGCGCTGGAACTCCAGGTTACACATCTGCAAGTATTTGGTGATGCCATGCTGGTAATTTCTCAAACCCTCAACAGGTGGAAAACCCGAGACCCCAAGTTCCAGCCGTACCAGGAACTCGTACTGCAATTAGCAAGCGACATTCGGTTCATCCACTTCCCACACATCAGCCGCAAGCATAACCCATATGCAGACGCTCTGGCCGTCTTAGCCTCATGGGTAGCGGTCACGGAAGGGCAAAACATTGCCATAGAAGTCACAACACTTCACCAACCGGCCTACAGTGAAGATGTCTACCACCTTACAGAAGTCCCTAGACAGGTCGACGCCAAGCCCACAGCTATGCCTCTGGCTAGCCGCTCCAGCAACTAGCAGACTGCCGACCAACGTAGAGAACCAACTCCTGTTAATGAACCAAACAACACAGATTATAGGTCCACAGACCATAACTTGAGAAATTCACGGCAAGAGGACCGCCCATGGTATTCAGATATACAAGCCTTCTTGGAGACCAGAGAGTTCCCCCCAGAGGCCACCACCCAAGACAAACGTATGTTGTCAAGACTGGTAGCTGGCTACGTCTTCAGCGGGGGACAACTCTACAAAAGATCCCACAACCAAACTCTCCTCCGGTGCATAACCTCGCCCGAGGCATATACGATTATGCAGGAAATCCATGAAGGTGTCTGTGGATCCCACATGAACGGGATCCTCCTGGCAAAAAAGATCATGCTTCAAGGCTACTACTGGAGCACAATGGAAGCAGACTACACCGCATACGTCCGTCACTGTCACCAGTGCCAGGTACATGGGAACCTCATCCACGCGCCCCCCAAGGAACTATACAACATGGCTTCTCCTTGGCCATTCTCCATGTGGGCCTTGGATGTAGTAGGTGAGATCAAGCCAACAACCACCAATGGACACTGGTACATGCTGGTGGCCATCGATTACTTCACCAGGTGGGTGGAAGCGGCCTCCTACAAGACAGTCATGGCAGCCGCCACCCAAAGGTTCTTGTGCAACAACATTATCACCTGGTATGGCGTACCCTTCGAGGTGATGACCGATAACAGCACCAACTTCATAGCCAAGCAGGTCACAAGCTACCTCGAACAATGCCACATCCGTCACCTGAGGGCGTCCCCCTACAGGCCACAAATGAACGAAGCAATCGAAGCAGCTAACAAGACACTAGTCCAAATTCTCAAGAAGATGGTTTGAACACACAAAGATTGGCACGACCACCTCCCTTATGCACTATGGGCCTACCAGACATCCCTACGGACCACTACCGGAGCAACACCATACTCACTAGTATATGGGTCTGAAGCAGTGTTGCCAGTGGAAGTAGAACTACCATCCCTTCGCATCCTCAAAGAAGCAGCGGACTCTGATAATCAGTGGCCAGAATCACACCTACTGCAACTGAACCTCCTTGACGAAAGAAGGTTGAGGGCGTTGAACCACGCCTAGACTTATCAAAGAAAAATGGCAAGGGCTTACAACAAGAAGGTGCATCCCCGACTCCTTAAACCCAGTAATCTAGTCCTTCGTTCCATTTTTCCAACAGGTTCAGCGAGAAAATTCTCTTCGAACTGGCGGGGCCCATACATCATCACCAAGATCCTCAGTAGGGGAGCTGCTTACCTTTTTGATGAAGCCACCCAACAGGAGTTCGGCCCAATCAATTTGTCGCAGCTGAAGAAGTTCTACCCATGAAAGACAAGTTCGACCAGGGGCCACACGGCTGCCACCTCTAGAGACCCGGTTGCCGCCTCCCTAGACCGGCCCCCTCAAGACCTAGAAAAATGACGTCGACAAGGGGGGCCACGCGGCTGCCACCTCCCTAGACCGGCCCCCTCAAGACCCAGAAAAACGGGTTGGAGGGGGGGGGGGGCAACACGACTGCCACCTCCAGATGACCCGTATGCCGCCTCCCTAGACCGGCCCCCTCAAGACCCAGAAAAACGGGTTGGAGGGGGGGGGGGCCACACGGCTGGCACCTCCAGATGGGCCGGTTGCCGCCTCACTAGACCGGCCCCTTCAAGACCCAGAAAAACAACGTCGATCGGGGGTTCATGCGGCTGCCACCTCCAGATGGCCCGGTTGCCGCCTCACTAGACTGGCCACTTCAAGACCCAGAAAAATGACGTCGATCGGGGGTTCACGTGGCTGCCACCTCTAGATGGCCCAGTTGCCGCCTCACTAGACCGGCCCCTTCAAGACCCAGAGAAACGACGTCAATCGGGGATTCATGCGGCTGCCACCTCTAAATGGCCAAGTTGCTACCTCACTAGACTGGCACCTTCAAGACCCAGAAAAAAGATGTCGATGGGGGGGCCACGCGGCTGCCATCTCCAGATGACCCAGCTACCACCTCCCTAGATCGGCCCCCCAAGACCTAGAAAAACGACATCGATCAGGGGTTCATGTGGCTGCTGCCTTAAGATGACCCGGTTGTCGCCTCCCTAGACTGGCCCCCTCAAGACCCAGAAAAATGGGTTGGACGAGGGGGCCACGCCGCTACCGCCTCCAGATGACCTGGCTGCCACCTTCCCGGAATGGCCCCTCGAAGACCAAAAAAAAAAAAAAAAAAGTTCTATTGGGGATCCACGTGGCTGTTGCCTCTAGACAAACCAGCCACCGACTTCTTACACCAACATCCCACAAGCCAACCAAGAAGCCAATCCCCCATGACCGTGAAGAACGTGCACAAGCGGGACTCCTCGTGGCCGCCACCTTCAGACAAGTCGGTGACCGAAGTCTCTATCCGACTCTGCACCGACTGATCAAGAGATCAGGTCCGGACAGGTACGCTCCTTTCCTCGGTGAATTCCCTTGTATGACTTACACGTCACACGAGGCATGCATGAAGCACACATAACGAGCAAGTCCAACCGCATACCCTCGGTCTTAGAACCATGGAATGGCCAGCTCATCATTCACCAGAAGAAATGCCCAAAAACCAGAAAATGACTCGGCCCCCATCCGTGGCTTGTCACCAGTATACTTACACACCCCACCGTCCAACTGGCCTACAACCGGCTACCACCTCCGACATACCCAACAGCCGCATCCACAGCCGGCGGTGAGAATAGTTTGGAGCAGTAGGCGGCGCATCCGACTCAAGAAGTGCTATTCGGACCTCTGGGACGAACCATCGACCCCAGGAGTGACACCAACTACGTCCAGATTTCTACATCAAGAATCTGAGCACCCATCTTGTTCAACTCGGATGGCACAAAGATGGAACAGGGTGAGTAATCCAGGTTCGTCCTTATCCGCATGATCTTTGCTGATTCTGGGTGGTTACAAGATAACAATGGGAGATCACTCCTCCCCTCGAATGAGTATCCAACCTCCCATTCTTTACCTAGCCCGAGTGCCACCTGACAATGAGGGAGATCACAAATTTCGGCTCCCTTTAGGTAAGGTATCCCCTCTTGGTACACCAGCCGCAACAACGTCGGGTTATTTTACTTGTCAACAGCATGTGGGGTGGGCCAGTAGCATTCTTTTATCCAGTTTTCTTATCTTCCATTTTGTAATAGAGAAGAACAAAAAAAAAAGAGAAGAAGAAAAGTCAGTGGCTAGAATACTTCTTCAACAGAAAAAAAGAGAAAGGAAAAAGAAAAAAAAAATATGGAAAAGAGAAAGGAAAAAAAAAAAGAGAGAAAAAGGAAAAGAAAGAAAAAAAAAAGAGAAAAAGAAAAGAAAAGGAAAAGTTACTTGTTGCTGAGTCTTGAAAGCATATGGACTCCTGTGTAAGGGAAGGGTAGATCTTAAGATTTCACCGTCTGTTGGCAGTCCAATACCCGGCTTGTCGCGATTGACCAAGTGTCCCCTTCTTTCAGGGCTTGGCAACACATTGAAGTCTGCCAATACAACCGGGTGCCGGAACCCATTTGCCGACACCCACTTCTCCCCTTTTCTCTTATCCTAGGGTTTGACATCCCAGCTAAGTCGTCAACATTGGGCTTGGCATCCCGCTGAAAGTTGCTTCCAGCCCCGGGTTCCGATGCCCACATTTCCAGAACCCGCATGATTTTACCAATCATTTCTACAACCCCAGAGCGAACAAGTGAGGATGAATCAGCATAACTATGGGCAGAAGGACAGCTCTCGGATCTCTCCTCTAAACTCGTCTTTGTCGCCTAAGGGTCGCTTCTGCTGGACAAGGGAACTACGTTTCCAAACTCACACGTGTGAATGTCCAAGCAGTTATCTCTTGACGTGAGGTGAGCCACCTTTCATTCCCTTGCAGGTCCAGATAGCATAATTGGGTTAGAACAGCTACCTTGCGCAAACTCCATCATGGGCACCCACTTGAAAACCCCCATACAGAATCAGCAAAACGAGATGCCAGAAAATGAGTGACCAGAAAATGTCCCAACCTTTCTACACAACACGACACCGATATCCATGGATAAGGGGAAGGAACAACACGACACCGATATCCATGGATAAGGGGAAGGAACAACACTCCACCCCCACCTTTGGAAACTAACGTGTAATTAAGTGTGCAGGCAAATCAGTTGGTTGCCGGGTAAAACAACCAGCCACTGTCACCACCAACCAAGGATGTTCGACTCTTCAAACACAAACCGAGCCAGAATGTCAACTATTCCATGCAGAAACGAGGAAAGCTCGCCCACGTATGCCGCCCAACTTGGACCGTTGGACACCAAGACCGCGACATGTGCAAGACCAGCCAGTTGCCAGGTAAGATCAGCCAACCACCATCGCCATTACCCGAGAACGTTCGACTCCTCAACACAACCCAAGTCAGAACGTCAACTGTAACAGGTGAAGGTGAGGAAAGTTCGCCCATGCACGCCAGCTCAAACCGTTGGACGCCCAGACCACAACCCGCGCAAGACGAGACGACGCACAAAAAAATCAACCGGTTGCCAGGTAAAATGACCGGCCACCGCCACTAGTACCCAAGTATGATCAACTCCTCAACATACCTCGCAAACCATACTTAGACGTATGGGTAGGGTATGTAACCGGCCCGCCATAGGCAAACCGGTAAGGAAACTCGGCTCCCGGCACCTCGAAAACCATACCTAGACGTATGGGTCGGGTGTACAACCGGCCTGCCACCGGCAAACCGGAAAGGAAACCCGGTTGCCGGCACCCCAAAAATCCCTATGGGAGCGCATGGAGGGGGGGGAAACAGCCGGCAAGCCGTTGGCTGGCCGGTTCAAGGAACAGGCCCCCATTTCCCCAAAACCCCCAAATGGGTGCGCATGGAAGGGAGAAACAACCGGCAAGCCGACGGCTGGCCGGTTCAAGGAACCAGCCCCTGTTTCCCCAAAACCCCCATGGCTACGCATGGAGGGGGGGAAACAGCCGGCAAGCCGCCGGCTGGCCGGTTCAAGGAACCGACCCCCATTTCCCCAAAACCCCCGATGGGGCGCATGGAAGGGGTAAAAAGCCGGCAAGCCGCCGGCTAGCCGGTTCAAGGAACCGACCCCCATTTCCCCAAAACCCCCATGGCTGCGCAGGGAGGGGGGAAATAGTCGACAAGCCGCTGGCTAGCCGGTTCAACGAACCGACCCCCGTTTCCCCAAAACCACCCATTGGTGCACATGGAAGGAGGAAACAGACGGCAAGCCGCCGGCTGGCCGGTTCAAGGAATCGGTCCCCGTTTCCCCAAAACCCCCCATGGTTGCACATGGAAGGGGGAAACAGCCGGCAAGTCGCCGCCTGGCCGGTTCAAGCAACCGGCCCCCATTTCCCCAAAACCCCCCATGGGTGCAAAGGGATGGGGGAAGCAGTCGGCAGGCTAGGTCAAGGAACCGGCCGCGGCTTCCCCAAAACCCCCATGGGTGCAAAGGGATGGGAGAAGTAGCCGGCTAGCCGCCGGCAAGCCGGGTCAAGGAACCGGCAGCTGCTTCCGCAAAACCCAATGGGTGCAAAGGGATGGGGGAAGCAACCGGCTAGCCGCCGACAGGTCGTTTCAAGGAACCGGCCCCCGCTTCCCAAAAACCCCTATTGGTGCAAAGGGATGGGGGAAGTAGTCGGATAGCCACTGGCAGGCCGGTTGAAGGAACCGGCCGGCACTTCCCCAAAACCACCTATGGGTGCAAAGGGATGGTGGAAGCAGCCGGCTAGCCGCCAGCAGGCTAAGTCAAGGAACTGGCCGTCGCTTCCGCAAAACCCCCATGGGTGCAAAGGGATGGTGGAAGCAGCCGGCTAGCCGCTGGCAGACCGGGTCAAGGAACTGGCCGCCGCTTCCCCAAAACCCTCATGGGTGCAAAGGGATGGGGGAAGCAGCTGGCTAGCCGCCACTTCCCCAAAACCCAACATGGGTGTAAAGGGATAGGGGATGTGGCCGGCTAGCCGCCAACAGGCCGGTCAAACAGTGCCCATACATTTTTCCGAGAGACGTAAGTCTACTCTACCGATGCCTCGGGAAAGTTTCCGAGATGACACCACCGGCAATGATGCCCCGAAAAGATTTCCGTGTACGAACACGTACGACCCAACGATGTCCACTTCTTTTCCAGGAGGCGTAAGCCTACACACTTGATACCCCGGAAAGATTTACGGGATGACGCCACCAGTAAGGACGTTGGCGGTGCCCGTTCGGGTGTACAAAACGTACAACCCAATGGTTTCCGTTTCCCCAGAAAATATAAGTCCTCCGTTAAGTCCCATGCTTTTAGAGAAAAGGGGATGGGAAACAGCCAACAAGCCGACGGCTGGCCGGTTCATGGAACCGGCCCTCGTTTCCCCAAAATCCCCAAGGGTGCGCATGAATGGGGAAATAGCCGGCAAGCCACTGGCTGGTCGGTTCAAGGAACCAGGCTCGTTTCCCCAAAATCCCCGTGGGTGCACGTGAAGGGGGGAAATAGCCGGCAAGCCACCGGCTAGCCGATTCAAGGAACCGGCCCCCGCTTCCCCTAAATCCCCATGGGTGCGCATGAAGGGGGGAAACAGCCGGCAAGCCGTCGGCTACCCGGTTCAAGGAACCGGCCCTAGTTTCCCCAAAACCACCATGCCTGGGCTAATGGGTTGGGAAAGCAGTCGACTAGCCGCCAGTCAACCGGTGCAAGTAGCCGGCGGTCGGGTCCTCCAAAACCATCTTTTTTGCCCATGTTCACCACTACATCTAATATGGATCCCAGTTTTGTTCAATTCCCATTTGTTTACATGATTCTCGTTTATTTTCATCGAAAGGGATACGGTTATCCCTCTAAACAGCCTGGAAAGTCTTCCAAGGTGAGGCCACATTCCCCAAAAGTACCTTGAGCCCCGTATCCAGTTCTCTCATGTTACACAATTTTACGTGATTCCCGTGGTTTTACCGTTTCGATGGTGAAAGGAAACTTCCCCATTCGGTTTTACTTTCTTTCTTCCGAAAAATATGGTGGTGACTCCGTTCAACGACCCATCAACCGCACGTGGTGATGTGCTCACACAAACACCTTCCAATTCTCTGTACCTCGGTCCATCCGCCGACGAGGCCGGTGGAAACCTATGGGCTTCCGGGTGATAGCCAGATGAAAGAGAGGGTATAGATTTTCCCATGAGTGCAAAGGGACGGGGGAAGCAGCCGGCTAGCCGCCGGCCACCGCTTCCCCAAAACCTCCATGGGTGCAAAGTGATGGGGGAAGCAGCCGGCTAGTCGTCGGCAGGGCGGTTCAAGGAAGCGGCCGCCGCTTCCCCAAAACCCCCCATGGGTGCAAAGGGATGGGGGAAGCAGCCGGCAGGCTAGGTCAAGGAACCGGCCGCGGCTTCCCCAAAACCCCCAAGGGTGCAAAGGGATGGGGGAAGTAGCCGGCTAGCCGCCAGCAGGCCGGGTCAAGGAACCGGCAGCTGCTTCCGCAAAACCCAATGGGTGCAAAGGGATGGGGGAAGCAACCGGCTAGCCGCCGACAGGTCGTTTCAAGGAACCGGCCCCCGCTTCCCAAAAACCCCTATTGGTGCAAAGGGATGGGGGAAGTAGTCGGATAGCCACTGGCAGGCCGGTTGAAGGAACCGGCCGGCACTTCCCCAAAACCACCTATGGGTGCAAAGGGATGGTGGAAGCAGACGGCTAGCCGCCGGCAGGCTAAGTCAAGGAACTGGCTGCCGCTTCCGCAAAACCCCCATGGGTGCAA
>JAMKPZ010001775.1:0-37665 GCA_024699675.1 Amphibolis antarctica | reverse complement strand
ACCCAAGTTACAAAACAGACAAAACTAGGGCGAAAGGCAAGATCAGTCAAAGTTGGCCCGCCTTGTCTACTACACTCCAAGCTGAACCTACCCAAGTCCCAAAATTTCACGATCTACCACTACCCTATGCCCCAAAAACACAGGAGGACGCCCTCCTCAAATCGAAGAACCACAGATAGGCCACAAGGCAAGCGAGGGTTTTGCTTTTGCCTTGCCAATGGACGACGGCACCCAGAAAGAATGCGAAAAACAGAAGGAAAAAAGCAGAGACCACTCCACCGAGGGGCGGGGCCGCGCACACAATGCCCAAAGCAACTCCACTCGCTGGAGGAATCTTCTGGCACACTGCAAAACCGCCGGGCACCTTCAACTTTTTCGATCAGCTTTTATGCTATGGCCCTCGGCGGTGGCTTCAAGACGAAGGAAGAGATCACTGATCACGTCCGGCCACCACCTCTGATCAGCCTCTGCAGTCTCTGCCGCCACTAATCGTGCACTTAAAGAAAGCTTACGAGGTAACCGTTGTTTTGTTTGAAAATTGTACTTGTTTATTTCAACAAGCCTTCTTTATTAACGAGAGGTAAATTTTTTATTATCAGATAGTAATTATAATATAATAAAATAAATAAATAAATAAAATAGTAATTATACTATTTTAAGAATTATATCATAGTTAAAAAAAATACCTCACCTTATCTCACCGTTACAAATACAATCTAAGTTTAGCATAAGTTTGAGTACGTAGATAATTTTTAGAAAAAAATTTAAATTTTGTTTTAAATTGTTTAGATATTTATGTATTCAGAAAAATACGATAATATTTTAAATTTTTTTATTAATATAAGTATAAATTTTGTTCAATATTTCTTATTTATTAAGTTAAGAAAATTTTTATCGTTACTAAAATTTTATTTTGATTATCATTAAACTCATGATTACACGTAAAATATAAAATTATATTTAAAATATTAACTTATAAAATTTAAATTAATTTTCTAAAATTTCTGTCATATATCAACAACTTTATTTATTTTTTCCATTTTTTTTTCTTTTTTAAATTTCTGTTTCGACTCTTAATTTTAATTTTATACAAATTTATATATATCATTATTATCATATAAATTTTTATTTCACAATTTATAATGTAATTCTAACATTATTTATAAAATTACTTTTAATTTTATAAAATTAAAGTTAAAGTTAAAATTAAAATTTCGTTAACAAATAAAGTCAAATAAATTTTAAAAGATCAAAAAATTTTAATCACTACGATATTGTTTTAGTGGTTGAGGTAACCATCGTTTCGGTGAAACATTTACAATACAAAAATCTTTTTTCTTTTTTCATAAACATTTACAAAAGTAGTATTCTGCATGTTTAAAATTTTTTTATTTTTTTCCTTAAATTCGCATGTAAAGTTTATATTTAAAATAAGATTTATCTATAAAAAATAAAAATATCTAATATAAAAGATACCCACGGAAATATTCATGTGAGCGTCGATATATTATATTTTTTCTTAAAATATTGTATATATTTATAATTAAAAATATTATTTATTTATTTATTTATTTTACAATTTAGATATAATACATTCAAATAGTTGTAATAAGATATGTAGATGAATAATAATTATAGTAATTTTTTTTTACTGTAACACATAAATATGAAATGACAAAATTAATCATATCTTTAATAATTTTTGTTAATTTTATAACTTTATTTATTAATTATTTAATAAAAATTTAAAAAAATAAAATTGAAAATCATGCAACGTAAAACTCTCACCCTACCTAATCTTATTTCATTTCCAAACATAAATAACAGATGTTTATAAATAAATTTTAAGTTAATGTATGTAAACCGCAAAATATATCAGCGAATCAAGCGAAATCGCTTGTCCACGTCGACGATTCTTCGCACGTAACGCCACCCATTTCCCTTTGCCACGTTCGAACATCGCTTTGTTAAATTCTGCTCATTTCTCGAATATATACAAATACCTTAAATATTTTTACTTGTTATTTTTATTTTTCGTCAATTTTAATTTTTTGGTATTTCCTTTCTTATTATTTTTTTAAAATAAATCGATAGTATTTATTTAAATGGTAAAATTAAGTGAGGTAATGTTCACGTTTTAAAAAAAATTACATAATTTATAATGTATGTTTTTGATATGATTTTTTAATATAAAATGTTAAAGATATTTGGTAAATATTATTGTACATAGTTAAAGTGTATAGTAAAAAATAAAAGTATATGATAAATAATAGAAGTCAGTCGTACCGTGTCGTGTCGACACGGCTTATATTACCAATGGACTAGCTCAGGCACGACCCGTGGTACGAAAAAACACTATTCGTGAAGGTCAATAGCACGATTTTGATCGACATGATTTTTCCTGAGACCCGATGTTGCAACCCGACGGGCCATCTCCCCCACCGACTGCACGACACATTCACGGTTCACCACTCTCCCGCGCACGCAACTGTTCACCCCACTGGCCGCACAACCCGTGTCGTGCCCCCCCTCCCGCGACCCGACGATCGTTCCCCCTGTCGGCCCGCACGGCCTTCCACCCTTCCCCCTCGAGTCTCATCGCCTCCGACAGCCCACTTGGCCACTTCTCTCTTCGCCGAAGAGTCTTCTGTCTTTAACTCTTCTTCCTAGGACGGCAGGACCTGACACTACGAGCTGGCTACTAGCTCAATGACCCAACTGCCAACCCAACGACCTGACTACCGACCCAGGGCCCCAGGCACCAGTCCACCCACCCGCGCATACAAGATACGATCATTCAACGATCAATATTTAAAATTAATTCAACAATCAAACATGACAACATTCAACATTTAAGTATTCAACAATTTAATAAATGAGACAACAATGCATATAATTAAATTAATTTTTATTTATTAATGAATTACATATTTTATATTTACATTATTACAAATTTACAATTACATTTTAAAAAAATTACAACAAAATTAAATTACATTTTCTAAAAAATTACAAATTGAAAAATTAAAATTAAAATGATTTAATTATGAAATATTTAAGTTTGTGAGTTGCTCGGTAAATTCTTCAACTTCATCTTGTTCACGGAGTGCAACAAGCTCCCAGCCTTTTACACACATTAATGCTTTTATTATATCTTCTTTAAACTTATATCTTCGGTCATTAAGCACATTACCACTCATGCTGAAAACCTGTTCACAACCTACTGAAGACACTAAAATTATTAATAAATCTTTTGCCATTATTGATAATATTGGAAAAATCAGTGATTGTTGCCTCCACCAATCTAAAACATCAAATGTATTTAAGTTAGCATATTGAGTAAATAATAATGATTGGTGATTCATTGCATTAAAAGTAATTAATTCTTGTCTAGATAGTATAGGATTATAATTATATGATGATGTTGGAATATCTTCATCAAATTTTGGATTTTGTAAAAATGCCTAAGAATCTAAAGACGGTCCAACATTTAATTCTGATATTGTGAACATTGGTGGAGGAGAATGTTCTATTCTTAATATATATCTTTGTGTGTATAAATCAAACATTTAATTTAATTGTTCTTCTATTGTATTAACATTTAATCCTAAATCTACACCTAAACTCATTTGTATTCTCCTAATTAATTTACTAGCATATCTTATTTTACACCTAGGATCTAAACATGCACTCAAAATATATAATGTAGGGATTTCATTCCAATATTTTAAAATTTTTTGTTTCATGTTATTTACTATTGGTTGGAAAAATGGATATGCTTCGTATTTATTAAAAACTCGTGAAATATCATATAAATGATGCAACGCATAGACAGATGTAGAATAATAAATTCTTGATAATCTAACCGTTGCATCACAAAAAGGTTTTAAAAATTCAACAAAACATTTTACAATTTTAAAATCATCCTTAGTTAATTGTTTTTGATAATCATCACAATAATGACGATTATACAAAGACATTATTGGAATTTCATATGATAATACACTTTTTAACATTAAATATAATGAATTCCACCTATGTTGAACATTTAAAGAGAATTTTTTAAGCGGCATTTCAAAAGTATCACATGTTTCATCAAATTATTGCTGCCGCTTTTCTGAACTAGTTATAAAACTTACAGTATCCCTAATAAGTTTAATATAAATTTTAATTTCTTTTACACCTGATTGTACAATAATATTAATTACGTGACACATATATCTTTAGTAAAATAATTTAAAATCATTTGGTGGACTTATTCTAGTTTTAAACATTGGTATTGTTGCAGTATTATTAACTGCATTATCAAAAGTTATACTACTTATTTTATTTCTAATACCATATAAATTAAAAATTTTCATAATGTTTGCAAAAATTGTTTCAATAGTATGTAGATGTTGAATTTTTCTAAATCCAATTAATTTTTTTTGTAAAATCCAATTTTAATCAATGTTGCGTGGTCTCACCTGTTGGCCGTTGCCTGTTGGACGTGGCAGCTGACCGCCTGTTGGCCTTTGGAGGCAATAGTTGGCTGCCCGTTGGTCGTTACACGCCCCACCTATTGGACGCCAACATCGAGGACCCGATCGTTGCTGCGTTACAACTTGCAAGTCGTGACCCAGCAGTCGACCCAGGTACAGTTCCCTAGCTTGCCCACCCGCGCACGCGACCGTTCACCCCACCGGCCACATGACCCAGCGGTCCATCCCCCCTGCCGACGACATGACCCATTCAACCCTCTCCCACGCATGTAATCGTTCACCCCGTCAACTGCACGACCCAGCTACCGACCCAATGACCTGACGGCCCGTCCCCCCGCCGGCCACAAGACCTATTCAGCCCCCTCCCGCGCACGCAACCGTTCACTCCATCGGTCGCACAACCCGATGGCCGGCCCAATGACCAGGCGGCCTATCCCCTTGCTGGCCTCACAACCCATTTTGCCCCCTCTCGCGCATGCGACCGTTCACCCCGGCAACTGGCCCAATGACCCAACGGCCCATCACCCCACCGGCAACACGACCCGTTCAGCCCCCTCCCACGCACGTGACTATTCACCCCGCCAACCGCATGACCCGGCAGCTCATCCCCCCTACCGGCCACAAGTCTCATTCAGCCCCCTCTTGTGCACGCGACCATTCACCCTGGCGACCAGTCCCCCCCTTCCCACGACCAACATTCCCCCCTCCAGCGACCCACCTTGTAGTCTCATGCTAGGCCGGGTCGTGCCTATTTCTTGCTGAAATTCGTGTTGTGCCAGCACAACACAAACTACCTAGGGGTTCGGCCTAAACACGACCCACGGCACAAAAAAATTTTTGTGTCATGTCATTAATCGGCACGGTCAAATTGTGTCGGGCCATGCTAGTACGGCCCATTGACAAGTTTATGTGTTTGTTTAAGAAGTATAATTAGATGAGATGAAGTTCATATAGTTCAAGAAATTACATGATTTACAATGTAAACTTTTAATACGATATTTTTGATATAAAATATTAAAAGTATTTGATAAATGTTACTATATACAGTTAAAATATATAGTAAAAAAAGAAGATACATAGTAAATAAAGTTTAAACAAATAACCCTTACATAAATAGGCTCATAAACACTGTGAATTATGTAATCACATCATGTCATTATATTTCTCTCATTGTATCACTTTCTTTTTTCATGAATTAATGAATTATGCGTTAAATGATGTATCAAAATTTGATTTAATATGTTATTTTAAATACTTACAATGAAAATGTTATGTTTGTCATGGTGAAGAATAAGCTTTTTATTACAACATATATTGCAAACATGTAATCATGGTGGGAGTTGGAGCAGTGGAATCATGGAATGTGAAGAATATTATGGGGACATTAATTAACACAAAGAAACCATGTAAGAAGAGGTTTAGATATAGGTCATTAAGAAGAGGTTTTTACTAAAAATTGTTAAAATAGTCTTATATTGATAAATGTAAAAAATAAATTAAACTTAATGTATAAAAAATTCTTTCACTTATCATTAATTGATTTTAAGGTGAAATTTTAACATAGTATCAGAATTAGTTCATGCACATTCACTTATAAATACTTGTAAACTTAAAAAAAATTAAAAACAAACTACAAGTAAGGTGAAGTGTTAAAATAGTCTCGTATTGACCTATTCAGCCCCCTCCCGCACTGGCCACATGATCCGGCGGTGTGACTTAACTTACCATTTTAAGTGCAACTCAACCTCAACTTAGCCATCCAATTGCTGGACTCATGACTTAACTCATACTAACCTTTAACATAATTAATTACTTGTCACGGTTGACCATGGTCCATCATAGTGTTTGACATTACTAGACCTTTATCCTAAGATATGTTTGAAAGAACTTCAATTAACTTTGAAAATTGAAAGTAAGAGTAATAAAATAAATAGAGTTAAAACTAATAATACATAAGAATTCATATAAAATTGAAAGCAAGAGTTAAAAGAAACTCTTTTGAAACGTGACCGTTGTCAACTTAAAATCTTCAATGATGCTAAGCGCCCAAGCCACTGCAACGCCACAAAGGTTGTAAAACAAAGAATTTTAACGACATTTCCGATAATCAATTGTGTGTGCTTCACACATTCTATTAGGATGTGCATGTCAAATAATACATATCGTCGGAAGGCGACACTGACGTTTCACTGTAATCGCCAAACGATGTTTATTGCAGAATTATTTTCCCCTCTTCACATGCTCACTTGCCAACCAATTTCCAGTCCAGTCCAACGTTTTCCCCCCTTTTTCTTCTCCACTCGCTCGCCCTCATCGATGTCGAAACCCTTGTTCGTACTTCCCTGTTTCAATCGCTGACAGCCACCCCGCCCCGATCGAGTGGACGTCGACGTTTCCGTGTGTTGAAAACCCTACCGCTCCTCTGCGTCGATCGTTCCAAAAAATGTTATTACCACACTCGATTTGCTTGCACGCGTTACAAAATTTTTTTCATTGCTAAACGCCTGCTTGTCTTGAGATTTTGTTGCCGCACGTTACTGCCATAATAAACAGAACCTTAATGGTTGATTGACACACTGTTTTTCAATTCAGAATTTGATTATATTTATAGTTCAAAAATGAATTAATAAATTACCTTGTGTTATTTTTAAATTAATAAATATTATCTAAATAATATTTATCAAATAATATTAATATTTTATATTAAAAAATTAAATCAAAATACTTACCCACGTAATCCCTTTAAAAAAAACCCACCTAATCTAATTTAGCAGAAACACTCGTCGGCTCCGTCGTTCTCTCAACGGGAATTGCGAAAGAGTGCAAGGAATCTAGGGTTTCCGGAGGGCATCAATCGCCATCGGAATCGCAGGTGGTGGGAAATTTCGCCTCTAGGGCGTGGAATTGGCCGACGGAGTGGTAGGCAGATGGATGCAGGGAGCGGGGAGGAGCTGGCGGTTGGCTGTGTCCTGGCTATCAAAACCACAACCGGAGATGAATGTGAGGGACGAGTCATCACCTTCGACCGAACTTCCAACACCCTCGTCATTCATATCCTTTACCTCTTCTTATGCTGTGTTTGTTCTCTCCGTCCACCTTTCTCGTTGCGTTTGGTGTCCTTGACGTTTGCTTGATTTTTGTTCCGTTCCGCACAAGAAGGTGGCAATTCAAAGGCCGGGTGTGGCGTAAACGTCCGGCTCCTGAAGGCCAATTACATCAAGGAGTTCAAGCTCCTAGGCCACGCTGATGACCCACTGGATCTCAAAAACTGTTACCTTGATCTCGCCGTTCTCCAGGCGAGAGAGGAATCTGCCATAAGGTGCAATTGATTTCCTTTTGATTTGTTTGTCGCTGTTGGTCGCTTGGCTGACGAACCACATTGCAGGCAAGCAGAGGTTGAGGCCGAGAGGATTGGTGTTGGAGTAACAGCCGAAGCTCAGAACATTTTCGACGCTTTGTCAAAGACGTAAGCTTGTCATTTTATCCTACCGTGGTTATTTTTTAGTTTTAAAGGAACCTTCGCATATGTTTGCATGCATCTTTGGGGCTATGTTTGGTTGCACGGTTGTTGCCCTCTGGAGAGATTGGTCTATCACGTTTGGGGAGTTTGTAATCTTTGATGCTTAAAATAGTACCTTAAAATGAAAGTTGGTTACTATCACTAAAGTGATATTCTAGTGGTTGAGGAGTTTTTCATTAAAACTTATAGTTTTAGGTTCAAAACTTCACTAACGCAATAAAATTATCACAAAGTAATAATTTTCAAAAAAAATGAAAGTTGGTTATTGGGTGGAGTGAATCGCACCTTAGGCATGATGCTTTATTTATTAGTAGGAAGTTTTTGGTAACTACATATTGTGGATGACTCTTGCGGTTACCTCATATTTTGGGAGGTCAAGGCTTCTTTAGGGTGGATCATGCTGGGTTTCCTAACCCTTAAATAGGGGAGGGGGGTCAGAACCATGTGGTTGGACAATGGTTTTCCTTGGGCGTTAGTTTGCTATTATTGAATGTTGAATCTCCCTATTCTTGACTCTTGAGCAGGTTTGGGGTTCAAATACCTTTATGTCATTTGGTTATGGCTATTGCTAACTACAGGCTGTTACATTTAACTACTGAGTCAAGGGTCATGGTCATCCTTGGGTCTTATTCCTTTTAGGTCAAGCATCCTCATTGCAAGAGGACTAGGAGGGGCACAACTTGCTTGGAAAATCTTGATACATTATTGGGGTGACCTTGATAAATTCCTAGATCCCATTTGGATAGTGCATTAGAGGGTCTTTTAAATGTGGGTATTTCTTCTATGAAGTAAAAGATAGGGTTCTTTAAAAGGATTGGGAGTAGAAATTGGCAGCCTTGGAGGCTCTAGCTTGTGAGTAGGTTTAGGTTTGGGTTCCTTGACCTTTAAGGCAACAAGTTCTTCCAAGACATTGTTGCCATGTTTGGTGGATTTATAAAGATTCATGAGGATACATAGGCTGTGTTTGTTAATAAGGTGACGTGAGATTTTTACTGTACGTTGTTAATTACACATAGTAATTATAATAAAATAAAATAAATGAAAAAAAAAAAGAGTAATTGTACTACCTCAGGAATCACGTCATAGTTGAAAAAAAACAGTGCCCTACCCTGCCTTGCCCCATCCCAGTAACAAACACAATCTTAATGGTTTTAAATTTTGATCTTGTAGCAACCAATATTGTTGTGGAGATATAATTTGGAGGTTCCAAATGAAATTTGACATTTTAGGTGGAAATTGATTTTGTTGAATGAAAAATTGATGGATTATTGTTCACTAATATTCATTTACCCATAAACACACACATGTAATATAAACCTAATATATAGCATCTCTAGCACTCTCCCAAGTTAGAGTATATAGAACCAATCATGTCCATTTTGGTACAAAGATTTTCAAAACACTTGAACCTTTGGTAAAAACACCTACAAAATGGTTTGAAGATTGTGTGTGACATGTAGATGTTACATCTCTTATCACTATGTTGTATACAGAATGGCAATTTATCTCTATGTTTTTCATTTTCTCATGGAAGGTAAGATTATTGACTTTAAAGATTGTCATTTGGTTTGAGTGTCATGGTCTGTATTGCAAAGCCAAACTTTCGTAGAAGTGATCTCAACCATATCATCATAATACATGTACTTTCAGCCATATAATGATACTCAACTTTGGCAGTGGAGTTTTACCATATGTCATTTATCTATAGTGAATGATTTTCACTATTTTAGCTTTAATGTTAATATTTTAATTTGGATGGTAATATATAATTTTTTTGATTGTTTTCTGTCGTCACACAACTTTCACACAATAATTGTTTTGTTGTTTAATTATTATATATTTCTTAAAATATGACGATCTTCCCAAATACCATCCAATAAATTCAATAATATAATTTGTAATCAACTTACTAAAATATAATCATGTCGGTTCTATTCACTGTTGTTTCTTGTGTCTGTTATGCCATCAATTGCTCACAAATTTGTCATTTTCATGCAGCCTCCCCGTCCGTTGGGATAAAACAGTTATTGTGGTGATGAATGAAGTTCGAGTTGGTAGTCCTTACCTGGCCGAGAACGTGATGGGTGGAACTGCAGCTGCCAATGATAGGGTCAAGAAAGTGGTAAACTCCTGATCATACAGAACAAACACTCCATGAAAGATGGATGATAAGCTCCTAATCTGACACCCATTTGTTTTCTGCCGTGTTCACCCAGCTTGAGTTGGAAAGAAGAAGATTGCAGACACGTGCCCCCGTCCATTAGCGGAAATCTGCGGTGTAATATTTTTAACGGGAGAGTTGGCCATTGGTTGATTCGAATTTGCAGGGTTGCTCCTGAGACGGTCATTCATTTACGTCCTGCGTTTTTTTGGAGAAGTAAATAAATTACGTGAACAAAGTACAGACGGCATAAATTTCTCATGAGTAATCAACATTTCATCTGACAAATTTGGGTAGCGTATGTACAATTCGGCTTTCTTTTGGTGATGCATACGTACAATTTAGCGAATAAGCTGTGTTTTCTGGTTCACGTTTCCCGATTGCTACTGTGATATTTTACGTGTGTTCTTGACACGAAAGTAGGAAATCCTACTTTCGTGTTCATTTTGTTTCACTTTGAAGCGATGGTTGTTGTGAGAACCTGGAACTTTTCCATGAATGGTAGCTGGAGGAATGAGTATGTCTGTGTATATCAAATTTGAGCTTTATTTAATAACAATTTTTTAACTCTAACTTCAATTTTACGTAAATTTTTATGAAAACGTTTTTTTTCTTTATTCCGAACTTCTTGAAATGAAAAAAATAATTTTGAAGTAAATAGTTTTGAGACTAAAGAAATGAAAAGAGTAATTTTGATAGCGAAAAGTGTAAATTAGAAAATGTATATGTTACGATAAAATTAGAAATATTAAAAATTGAGTAAAGAAAAAAAATGAAACTTATGTATTATTATCATTATATAAATTTTTATCTTATAATTCACTATAAAGTTTAACTTTATTTAACAACAAAATTTAGTTCTCAACCCTTCATAGGGTTTAAAATTAAAATACATTATTACTAAACACACCCTTAGAGGAGAAGGCTTCTCAATCAAAAAAAGTACTTTAAATGATATGGATTCCATGGGATTCATCGACAAAAATGTAATAGTTCAATAGGTCAAGGACAGTGACAGATATAACTATTACTTGTGAATATAAAATTGCTACCATTATCAAAAAGGTTTTGTAGGTTCACCTTACACATCTTGCCAATAAAGTTTTTTCTACATGGAAGAAACCCTAAAGCCTTATTAAAAAGTAGGTATGACTGCCATTCAACACTTCGATTTATTAGACCTTTTAGAGAATGCTGAGCTTATGTGCATTAACAAAAACTATGAGCTTGTGTGGCTACCTATTTTGGCATTCCCAACACCAATGTCTTCCTTAATTTGATAGCAAAAATATTTACAAGACTTACATTCATGTCTCTCACATCTTGTGAAAATTATCTTCAGTTATGAGTTCCCTTACTTTATAACGTGATCCCATCCGTAAGCTTCTCCAATCTCAAAAATAAACTTCTGCCTTGCAAGGGCAAGCCTCCCCCTGCCTATGGTTGTAAAGGCCTTATTACACCTATGGCAAGTTCCTCCTCCTACCTTGTAAAAAGCCAGGTTTGAATTTGGATTCTAATGGGGATTCTAGGATGCCTCCAGATGGTAAACCCTAAACCCCAACTCACCTGCAAGAGCAAACAAGTTCAAATGATTGGAAGAAAAGAGATATTAGTGGAGTCCCAAAGCATATATTGTTAACACTCTGTGTTGGCAATCAAAGTGGAGACAGATCTAATGAAGAGAAATGTGAGTGAACGACCATTATAGTTTAGCAAGTGCAGGTGATTTTGGTAAAGGGTAGGAAAGGCATTCATTCTATGGGAGCATTTCAGAGGGCAATGGCATCCTTTTTACTAGTAGCAAAACTAGCAAGATGAAGTCTGCTTGATGACAGGGCTTAAAGTGCAAGAACATGTTGAGGATGGTAGATCATGTTGGTTGTCTCTCTTAATGGGTCCATATGGTAAAGAATTTTTTGATAACAATGATTTTTTTTTTTTTTGTTTATCTGGATTTGGATCTTAATAAAAATCATGAGTAATCCTATTATTCATTTGAGCTACTGCATACAGTAAAGTTTTTTAAAGCTGCCACAAGACTCCAACAAAAGGGATGGTAAAAGGAATATATTTTGCAACAAGATTAGAATTTAATGTATAACGCTTAGAATTTAGGATTTAAAGTTTACAGAAAATACCTAAAGGTGGTTGCATTGCTGCCGAGCTCCCTATTTCTCAAAGATGGGGAGTTGTTTGGGATAAATTAATCTGGCAGAATACAAGCAAAATTTTACTGAAAATGCAGCAGCACTTCTGTGCATACTCTTACCACCCAAAAGACACCAACTCTGACACCAAACATCACAAGTTCCTCTCATGAGGCTCAAGCCAAGGGAACCCAAGTATGTCAAACACCTCCTTCTCAGTCATACATCTGAAGCTAGGTGACTTTGCACTCTAAACCAAAAAAAAGAAAAAGGACAAGTGAGGAGAACATGATTCACGTAATATGCTCACCAAGATGATTCAGATCAGTAGCATTACCCGCTTTTCTCCAGAGGTCTGTGTAGCAAAATACAACCCTGTATCATCGAGCTGGTAGCCTTTAGATTCTGCCAGTAACCGCAACCTAAAACCATGCAATGTTAAACTACCAGAGCAACAACCAGTGGAAGCCATAAAATGTCCAGAAAAATTTATAATTCGGAAATCAGGCTAACCCAACAGATAGCATTTTGATATTCCTAAGAGGCTAACAGTCAAAAGACTTGAGAATTTCATTCCCAGTGTTGACAAATATGATAGAAAGTCAGAATTTTTGGCTTTAGTGTGTACTGAACTTGGAAAGGTTACAATGGTTAAGACCAAAAAATTAAAATGGAACATTATCCTACATAACAGAAAAAACATGCTGATATTTGTTGTGTAATTCATGCATTAAGTTCGTTAAGCAATTGTCGTGTGTTTCAACTTCCTGTATCAAAGAGCTTTATGATGAAGTCAGGTAACTCATTGGATTGCAGCTACTAGTTAAATAGGATATACATCACCAGTCATCATTGAAGCCAGGCATCCTGATTGAATAGCAACTATAGAGGCATCTTTTAAAATGTCATTATTTTTAAGAATATTTACCTAAATAGGGCTATTGGATGAACATCTTTCAAAGTAGGCCTACTTAATGTAGAGTGTAAACAAAAACTAGGTAAATATTTTAACACAACTCCCATATGACAAAACTCTTATTGCACCATACTAGTGCACTATTATTGGTATATGCAATATCTAGGCGAGTAACCATAAGAAAGATGAGCTTTCCAACTAGCCTGCCATATTTCCCAATAACACCAAATAGTTTGGTAGCATTATCCCAAAAAGTGGGATTTTGCTCAATTGAAGTTTGTACGGGCTAGCATCCCAACAAAACAATCTCCTTTAATAGATCAAGTGTATATTTTCTTTGAGAGAGAATAATACAAAAAAAACAATTGGGCTAGCACGTTCAAGATTATACTTATTTTTTGTATTCATACAAAAATCGTAAAAACAACTGCAAAGAGTACACTACTTTCAACCAATTAGCTTTTTTTGAAAAGTTTGAATCTTGATCACAAGTCTAAATGCAGCTAAGTGTATGCACAAGGAAAAGAAAGAGCAAATTCAATCACTTTACCAAGTGTAAAATCTTATATAGAATTCACATCTAAAATCATCATTGGAATTCCAATGGAATGTACTCCTTTCCCATTCTCATTCCTCCCGTAAAAAACCCTTCTAACAACATTTGATTCTCTCTTCTTCCCCTTCCTGCTTTTTTTGTAATCTGACACAACACAACTCCATCATGCTTGTTACCATGGTTGTTCTTTCCATCTCATCAAGCCTTTGTCTTGTACCTTTATGACAAACCTCCATCATGTGCTCCAATGTTGAAGTGTCTCATACCTAAGGGGGGTTTGTGTTTTTAGAAATGGTGAGAAATGATATGAAATGGTGAAAAATAATAGGTCAAAATTTTCACCATTTCCTATTATTTCTCACCATTTCCAAAAACACATCTAATAATTTTCAATGACACAGGACGCATGCATATACATGCATGCATGTGCATGTAGAGATAGACAAACATGCACTATATGTAAAATACACACATGCACGCATGCATGTGTCAACGTAGTAAATTTGTTGATAATTCAAAGGAAAGAGATTTTAATCAATAATTGGCTAATATCCATAAGACATGTACATGTACATATGTATATACAACATAGACATGCATGCATAACGCATGCATGTATGCTTGTGTTGACCATGTAGTTTATTTGTTGATTATTGAAAGGAAAGAAATTTTAATCAATAATTGGTTAATTTCCTTAAGACATGCATGTGCACACATGTACACAATGATAAATTTAATCAACAAACCAGAATCATCAGAGAACCACTTTTTTAGGAAAAGGGTGTCTTGAAGATACATGCAAGTGTAAATTTAATATAAAACTATGAAAAATACTTGCTTTACATCTTTTTTGAAATTGGTAATCATCAAGATTTAAACCCTAGTGAGGTATATAACACCATCCAATCTTGGCCCTTGGCTACTTAAATTTGGCTTACTAGTTTTGTGTGTAGCTTGCTAACTGGAATCAATCAGATCCACTGTGTTAGGAAAGGAGTGTTTAAAACAAAATTTTGCACACATGCTTACCGCCTGTTCAGCACGTCATTCCCTGTCCATGCTATCAATCCAAAAGCATACATGTCTCTTGGGTATACCTGGCAACTCATACATCACCAAATTATTACATTTCTTATTATGCTGTACTTAGAAACACATAATAGCATTATACATATCTCCAAGATGCAACAGCAAGTCAGGAAGAAACCAAACAATGTTGCATATATAAATTTACAGTTACAGACAAGCATCCATCAGGTTCCTATTTCCAACTAACTATTCCGTAATCCATAAGCTCAACTAGGGTGAATAGAAAAGGGGGAACAAACACCTTTTTTAGAAATTTAGAAAATTGGAATGCTTGGAAGAAAGCATGACATCAAGGTAAACCAATAACCTTACTAGTAGCTGTTGTCATTGCCGCCACCACCTTCTTATTAGGAATGAAGACCCACAGTTGCAGACCAGTAAACAACACACAAGACGGACAGGTAGAGACAAGTACATGACATTTCCTTTTTCATTTTTCCTATTGTATACAATGCCAGCAACCTCAATGAACTTAGAACATGGTTTGCGACTTTGATACATGTCAGTCATATTTCAGCCTTAGATTCCATAAATGTCAGCAAGTTCCCAAATGATATTTACGAGAATATTAAAACCTGATGAACATATAATCTTGTGTCGCCAACATGCATAGATGGGATCTACCAGTTCATGTATCCGTGAATAAGCCCATATACTTATCATAGTTTAGCAAAATTACCCTAACATTTCTAAATGCTACAAATTTATATAATTAGAAACAATATAACAATCAATGCCTTTGCATTACGTGGAATTTAACCAATCAGTGCACCCCCAGATTTCTTTTAGCAGACTAGCATAACCTTAATTTGCTTGTCCAAAAAGGGAGATTTTAAAACTAGGACCATATAAAAGATATTCTTAATAACTCAGTCCATATAGAGTTATAACAAGTGCATGACAAACTCCCAAGATATGAGTCTATGAAGTTATACCTTCAAATCAATACGATGTCTTTGCTCTCTACCAGGATAAGTGCATAAACCAAAGTATGTATCAACACCAGTGTCCGTACCCTGAACAAATTGCCATCATTTTAATAATGATTGAAGGATTCACAATAACAACAAATAATGAAATAAATCACGCAGATCACCAACTCTACAAAGTTTAGCCTCTTGATGTTCTATCAAAAGGGCATATAACAATCATCACACAACATATACTTTAAAAATGACTCTCACCAACACTCTTTGGTATGGCATAGTCTAAAACAGAGAGTAGCTGCTACATTACTATTCTTCCAAATTGAGCCCAAACCTAGACACCACCTGGCTTGATCTGCGTCAAATCCATGACACTGCAACACTAAAGTAACCTTGAGTCAAGCTAGCCAACATGGGTTAAATTACTTAAACCATAAGTAGCTTTGGTAGTAGCACACAACCTGATAGATACGCTTACCCCAAATTTAAAATTATATGATAAATGAGAAACATCCTCAAACATCGCAAGCATGTCTTGGAGTATCACATACTACACATGATCAGTCACGTGTTCATTGAGACAGGAAGATTTACAATGGAAAACTACTTTCAAAGAAGACACAATGAAAATATGCAAAAACCATTACCTAATGCATTCTCTTCACTCATAAGAAAATCATGTCAAAAAACCACACCCCAGTTCACCACAAATAACTAATTCAAAAAGCCTTTTGGTTTCATTAGAAATCTTTCATTTTGAGTGGAAATGGTAAACTTTATTGCAATGAAAAAAAATTATATGAAAAACCATATCAGGAGAAGAACAAAAAACCACTGAAAAGTCCATAATAGAACTCCAACGTCTCAAAAAGATTCCTAACATTAACAAGGCAAGTATCACCACCAACAAAAGTATATCCTAAGTCTGACTATACATCAGTTTCTTCCACATATAACCAATTAACAACCAAACAAAAAACCTTCTTCATTCAATGCTGTCATTCATGCAACTGGTCTTGTAAAAAGCTACTGTTGTGATCCACCTAACCACAAATTCCATGTGGCAACATCTCCCATCTATTATTATTTAGGTTAGTAAGTATATCTTATTTTTCTACATTTTTTTCTTTGGTTCTGTGGTTATATTCATGCATACAAACCATACAATTGCTTGTATGTGACATGTTTAAATATCTATTATAATCCATTTTATCTTATCTTGGAGTTTAAATCAAAATTCAAGGTTTTTTCTTCAAAATTCAAGGCATTCATGGCCTTGAACTGTCTTCAATTGAAATTTTTATCAATACTCAATATGTCACCATTTTCTATGAGACTAACATTCCTTGCAACATTAAGAAAACATTGGCTCAGGCAATGAACAGTAGGGACAAAAGAGACATGATGCCTATGGCAACTCCACCAAAATGAGGAGATTCTTATGACCAAAACTTGGGTTTCTTCTTGCATATTTCCTTGAACCAATGGAAATATTTGACAATAAGCATAAAAACATCAACTCTCCAAAGATGGAGATGCTAAAAAGGCAATGCCTAGAGAACCATTTTGAACAAACTACGAGGTGGTACTCAAAAGAGTACTTGTATCCCTAGAGACATTAAGAATTCCCCAAACCACTCATTCATGAGTGTTCAAACAATGCATGGAGTTTAGGAACAGGGATTGCCACAAAATGCACCCACACTATTCATCAAAATGAACTCATCATGACATTATTTGTAGTTGCCATTGTTTTCATAAAATAATACATTCAATTACTCATAAAAATATTCATGGATTTAAATGATGGAAAAGGATTTCTGGAAGACTGAATACAATAGAAACTAAAGATAGAATTGATGGTAGAAATTGCATATATTGATGTACTATATCAATGTTGCATTCTTAATTCTGTTGTTGAGTTCCTTACAGAAGACATCAAGTTAATAAAGGACATGCAACACTAATATTCGTTTGAATATGATGAATACTTGGATCATGTTAGCAAAGAAAATTTATGACAAAAGAATCTTTCAAATGAAATATATTGAATAAACAAACTTAAGAATAAGAACACCAAGGTGATAAACAAAATCTCAGGAAAGCAAGCCATGGATATTCATGATAAACATATGATACCTATGATAATACCTGAGTACTGTGAACACTAAAGGCAAGATCTTCTCTCAGAAAGTTGATATCTTTCAAGTAGGAAACATATTTATGTAAAAATCCCTTATGGCTGGATGAAAAAATATACATTATTTTCAAGGCATTACCATTATAAATCGAATAGCTATTTTTCTAAGCAAAGAATTAGCACAATAGAAAGAAAACAAAATAACAGATTAAAATTGACAACCATTTTGATCAATATTAATGAGCCAAGAGATTAGATCAAGTTCAGCTTGCCCATTTAAAAGAACTAATATTCTGTAAACATATTTGTTCTGCAGTAAGAATGACAATGAACAAATAAGTCCAGTGATCCATAATACATGTTTGTTAGACAAAGAAAAACCAAACCATCTATTAATTAGAGGGTTCTTAAATATTTAAGGCATTAGATGACTTTGCTACACAGATATCCAATAACTTATTGTCCAACTTAAGATTTTGAACAAGGATCCAATTTTAGGTCAGTACCCAGACAAATGAATGCAGACCTACTTGGCCTAGACCCAGGCCTAAGTAGTGTTCGGTTCAGTGTTTTTCTTTAAACATTTTTGGATAAGCTGTCAATTGCTTTTAAAATGTTCTTGAGGGTTTCTGAACCACTGATGATGATGTTTAGTTAGGCCCATCTTTTTGAACAAATATTTGGAACATAATAAATGAGGTAGAAGCTATATTTCATTCATAAGCAAAATAAGTCTTTATATATAGCGGTTACATATAAGAAACAAATATGACTATAGCAATGTATGACTAAACTCATTTACAACAAACTCAGGATCCATGCAAGGATCCATTTATTAGACTTTAACACTCTTCCTTAAGGTTAGAGCACCCAATTTGCAATAGACTCATACATAAATAAATTATAATAAACTAAATGAAGAAATACATAACAAATAGACTAACTATAAATGGTAGCAATATTGTGCATGCAAAAAAGGTTAAACCCTAATTGACCATATTTAAATAGAAACAGCATTGATCTAGTTCTTATGGGAAGGAAAGAATATGCAAGCTAAGATAAGCAATTTATAACCTCAAGAAGGGTCCCAAAGAACAGTTTAAAAATTCCAATCAAGTAGTCATAGCAAGGGTGCTTCAAATACACATTGTAGTTCATTCCATTTTCTATAGGAAGATCAGCAATGGATGTGCCATTCTAGTAGTATATGTCAATGACATTTTGTTGACCGATAACAATAACATACGCATCAATGAAACAAAAGAGTACCTTAAAAAACATTTTGTCATTAAAGACATGGGGAAGCCACAATATATTCAAGGAGTACTGGTTTTATATCATGTATTAGTGAAACATTAGTTAGTTTACTAGATATCTAGTTAGTGTAGGGTATTTAGTAAGCCCTATATATAAGTATTCATTAATCCCATTAGTGCTTAATGACAATTATTCTGTGCATACAAGGCCCTATATACTACAAAACTCAGCTGAGTTGTAAAAGGAATATTCCACTATGTTATAAGTTTAATCATCATCGACAAAATATCCGATGTAAGACTATACTCTAACACTCCCCTGCATGCGTGACTCAGTTAGAATAGGCCTACACGTGTAGATTTGGTGAGAGGTGAAGCCCAAGACCTGGTGCTCTAATACCATGTGTAGACAAGACCCTATATACTACAAAACTCAGTTGAGTTGTAAAAGAGATATCTTATTATGTTACAAACTCAATTATCATCGACAAGATACCCGATGTGAGACTATACTCCAACATATTCTTCCATTCTCACATAGCCAACACTCAATCCTCAAAGTAAGTAATAGATATTTCCTCAAAATGATGAGTGCTGGTATTCTTGAAACTCAAAAATGTAGTTGTAGAGCTTAGTTCAAGAATAATAACAATAAAAGTGCAACTGAAAGAAGATACTAAATAGATGACGAAGAAAGTAAAGTTTGGAGTTTAGCTACATCAGAATAGGTGAAAGAACATCAGATTAGGTAAAAGAGCATCAGTGAAAGAAGATATTATATGGGACAGTGAGGATAAGTAAGCTTGTGAAGTCTGGAATTCTGCATACAGCAAAAAAGGAGAAAAAATTGTAGGTTAAGGTAATCTTTTTATATAACAACTCAAGTAGCTGAGTAGGAAATTTGAGTCATTATGAAAATATCAGGAAAAAATAAAGAAAATGTGAAAGTCTGCAAAATACAGATAAAGAATACCAAATTCCAATTTGGAACTCCAATATAGGCTAAAAAAACAATAATGAACATAAGGACATTTTAGCTTCAATTTCTACACATGCACCATATTGAATACACCAAATAAACATATAATAAAAACAAAGCACAAAACATACTAAGATTTGCCTAATAAATGTTTAAATTAAAAAAACGCACAGTACTAGCCTTATAGAAATTTCATGGGTTTTTTATACCATATATTCAAATTTTATTGATTGTAGCTACTTGTAGCATACAATGAGTGATGCTTCTTGCATAAGAATCATCCTGTATTATTTTAAAAGGAAAATTGGATATAATCTCCATTTTATGGTCCAAGAGATTTCTTTCATAAGAAATACGAATAATAGAGAACTAATATCCCTATCTAATAATTTTTAAAGAGGCCATGACTGCTTAGAAAAGCAACATATGAATACAGAATTGATCTCTTTGTTACACTAATTTAATTACTTGATAAAAAAATAAACTACTCCTAAAAATAATTATGGATTAAGCCAGCTTCACATGTGAAATTTAGCTGGAAGAACACGACAATACTACTTTAAAATTTCAAAAAAAAATTCAAAAACAGATCAACAGTATACATAATGAAAAATCTTAATTCCAAATCCTAATTTATAGTTCTCGTTATTGCTGT
Organism: Amphibolis antarctica; assembly: GCA_024699675.1. Lineage (NCBI taxonomy): Eukaryota > Viridiplantae > Streptophyta > Magnoliopsida > Alismatales > Cymodoceaceae > Amphibolis > Amphibolis antarctica. The sequence goes on along the minus strand of JAMKPZ010001775.1, from coordinate 16,836 downwards.
ACCTTTTTCCATCTGGATGAGTAATTATAATGTCCAAGTCACCACAATAACCTCTTCCACGTCTATAAGAACCTCCACAGACAACCTTCACCTAAAAGTGCCAATTTTTACAATCATATGCTAATATAATAGGTAAAAATAAATCATATAATGCACTCTTTGAAAGCTGTATTCTGTGGGTCAAAAATATGATATTTATGGTTAGCGTGAAGCCGTGAACATGCACATAATGACAAGGTAGAGGTATGAAGAAATTCCTTTCCTTTAGTGGTCACATGAATGCATTCTTTTTGAGCTATAAGAAGTCAATTTTCATTAAATCAAAAAGGAAATATAAAATGAGGGTGCACAAACGGGTTTATCGATACTGAAAATATATACACCAAAAAAGGGAAAGCTCTAGCAATTGCAGAACAATACAAAAATGCGATAGAAAAAAATTCATAGCCAGTACTAAAAACACCAAAATCACACCAACCATGGAATCATGGAAAAACCACTAAATTAAATGAGCAGGCTAGTACGGAAAGAAGTAAATAAGGTCCTTCAAATCTGAGCTTCCAATCATTTGATCAATATTTGTTGGAAAAGTCCCACAATAAAAGTGGGGACAACTAGCAAATACATAGGAAGACATGTCCAACTATAACAAATTGATTTTGAGATGAATGTTCAATGTTCTATGGGTTGATGTTTACATGGACATCTATATAACCTAGATTATAAGATATCCCTGTATGTAATCTCTAGTGATTGGAAATGAAAGATCTCATTTTTTCCTTACCTTAATATGGTACCAGAGCAGATTTAACTGAATTCACCAACCAACCACCTGCCGCTAGCCAGTCTTTCTGCCACAGAAGCCCTTCTCCCATCCCTCCACCTTCATCAACAGGACCCCCAGGCTCTAGTGGGCCCCATCTAGCCTCTTCCCCAGGCCTAAGGGCCATCACCTGCCCTTATAGGTCACATTCTACTGCTACCGACAGGGGCTTCCTGCCCCTGTCCTATTGCTGGAAGAAAGAGGGAGACTGCAGCTGTGAAACTACTGTCCGCCTGGAATGCTTCTCAGATCCTACCATCTCTTTTGTTCATATTTTGAAGGAAAACAAACCTAATATCAGCACCTTCCTGTCAGCCAGCCTGTTCTGGTCATATCTAACATCAATATCACTGGACCAGCTTGTGTTGGACACAACAGATCTGGTTGTCACAGAAATGGCCTCTTCCTCTGTCACAAATGTACCCAATGCCACTTGCAACCTTGATGGAACTCCAATCAAAATAAATAACAAAATCAACTAATTTAGTCTGATCCTTTCAAGTGATTCTTGGAGCACATCAGAATCTTCATCACATCACTCAAAAGCCTCTTGATATCAAAGTTCTCCTGAATGGTAAGTATGGAGATGAAAATGTACATAGTGCAAAGAATATCTACAATTACTTGAAGACAATGTATGTACATTAGAAAAATGTTTCTCACATTACACAAATCTACAAGGAAATTTTCATCTTACAACAAGGTGATTGATTAGTTCAAGAACAGTTTGCATTCCTTCATTCCTTGCTTAACGAGCTCAAAGTCCATCAACCCAGTATACTAAACATTCAGCAATATGGGAATACTAATAAGAGCATGCACTGGTCAAATTTCTTACAGAACCCAGTCCAGAGATTGCCACCTAGATATTTAGACAGATACTCAACAGCAACAACCATCTTTTGAGAGTACCTTCTCCCATGTTCTCATGATACCCACTTCATCATCCATTTCTATTGATTAGTCAGCCATGCTAAGCATGGGCTGAGGTTGAGGAAGAAGACTCAGTCATGCATAAGATCTTGAGCATCCAACACAAGCAACAGGAGTGTGACTACTATGGATGAACTAAACAAGTATTTGAAAAATGCTAAGAGAAGTTTGAAAGGCCAGTGGGCTTAGCAAGTCTCTACCAACAGTGACGAGATACCTCAACCACTTATCTCATCCAAGAGTATGAGCATTTTCTACAGTTTCAAGTGCCCCAGACATTATTTGGTCATGTCTTAAAGTTTTGCTTTGCCTTGTATTAATTAAATAAATTTTTATTTGTGATCTATTTTATTGAATATATGATTTCTAAGTTTTTAAAGATTTTTCTTTACACAAAGCTTAAATATATATTTTATAGTAGAATATAAAATATACAACATTATTGAAATATATCATCATATACTAATGAAATATACATATTAATATTATTATATTTTGTATTTTGATGTTAACTAAAGATTGTTTATATATTTTAAAGTTATTGAGGAAATAATAGAGCTGAAAGTAGACATGAACACAATTAAATATTTAAAAATACATAATATATGCATGAAAATCTTGAAAAATAGATATCTAAAAAGGCACATAGGCAGTGATGTAGCTTATCACGTGGGTGCCTAGGCACCCAAATAACGACAACTAAAGGAACATCAACCATTACTGGCTTTTCTTCCCATGGTACAAGTACTAGTGCATTTTGTACCCTATAAGAATAGTTCATAGATTATAGAGTCAGAAGCCACTTCTCATATGACAAGTAGTCATAACCTTTTACCGGACATTCCCAGCTCATGATATTTGCATTGTTTTTTCTATTTCCACAGTCAGTCAATGTTCCAATAGCTAAGACAGGGGCTGTTCAAGCCTAGAACTAAAAGTATACATAATTAATATTAAATATTCATAAAAATATAACATATCCATGACTAATTTAAAAAATAGGTATTTAAATGGGCATGCAGGCAGCACTTAGATGTCTAAACATCACATCTTACTACCTGAGTGCCTAGGTATCTATGACCCCAGGGTACTTCATCTATGACCATAAAATTTAACTTCAATTTCATGTCAAACTTAAGTCTGATAGAAAATGGAAACACTACAAACTTCAATGGAAACATCAAAGGAAGTTTCAACAAGACAAAAAATGACAAAAAGCTATCAAATTTGGCACGAAAATTTAAGACAAGTAATCAATAACACACATCTATAAATAATTTATTTTAATTTTTGAACATCATTACAATAGAGACACCATAAATCCATACAATCAAGTCAGAGTAGAATATATTATATAAAGAGGAGTAATAATATTAGGTAAATAATTAGAAGCATACAATCAACTTTATAATGCAGGCCAACACTAGGTAGAATGCCTTAATTGTTCAGTTCCTTAATGAAAGCAAAAATAATTGGTCGAAAAATAAAGAAGAGTAAATTACTTGATAGTGCCTTGAACTTTTTACCAATTCTGACTTTAATATCCTGGACTCTAAAATGGATCAACTTGGTATAATTAACTATCACATTCTCTCAAAACTCATTTCAAACACTAACGTTGTTATATTTTTACAAGAAATTCCCAACAAAACAGTTGTACTATCACAGGCTGCTCATGAATTTGTCACGTTGTTCAAGCCTTCAAGGTAAATGACATCCAAACAACACTAAATTAAATATTCAAAATCCCAAGCCCATCCTCTTGCTTAGAATGGCAATTTACATGCAGTACGAAAAGACTCTACAGGAACATATCGTTTCACCTTTCTGCAAAACTATCTTAGGATTATTCCTTCAAGCATCTTTGTTATCAAAACTAGAATATAAAATACAGACAAACAATGAATGAAAGGCTTGTATAAAACAAACCCAATTACCACAATCTTGTCCCCAACCAAGAGGAATCAATCAACCCCTGTTGGCAATTGCTTCATGAAACAGAAGATGTGAAGAAAGTACACGTCCAGGAAATGGGAGGCCAATATATTGATGGTAAATGTTACAATTTTTCACTCTAAAAGTCCAGTTTATAATCTAACAAATTGTTCAACCTCAACAACAAAAATAGAAGTCAATGAATGTAGATGCACATTGAACCCAACAATCATGTCAAACAAACTATGAAGGAAAATGAGATTGATGGCTGATGATATTCAGGTCCACAGAGGAAGTAAAGATCTACAAAGTGAAGTAAGTCATGCTGATCAAAAGTTACCATGGACATAAAACACCAAACTCATTCTCTTCGACAATTATGCATATCTATCTAGCATGATCAAGAAGACACACTTCCCTGCTTAAGCCCTCAAACATGTATAAAAAACCTGAACCACTTAAATAGTGAACACTGCAGACCTTACAAAATAGTTATCTAATTTCTCCATTTCATATAAAAACAGGTGCAGCATATAGCTTCCTATACAACTACAATTGACACTAGGGTGTTTTTGCTTATAGAAATGGTGAGAAAGGAAATACCATGTAAGTTTGAAATTTAAGAAAAATGGGAAGTGACAAAAAATAATTTCCTTTTGGGGTGTTTGTGCATTTGTTACAAAAGAGGGGGGGGAGGGCGTTGTGCCTTTGGAAAGGACGAGAAATGATAAGAAATGGAATTAGTAAGAATTCATTTGCCACCAGTAAGGTGCTTGTGCAATTATGTACCCATGGGAAATTTTTTCTCAAAGGAAAGTGTTGTATAAGGGGGATGGGAAAAACTCTCATACCAACCCTTGAGAAATGATAGGAAAATTGCCCACTCACCTGTCTTGAGCTCACTTGCCAGCTAGCTTTTTGACATTCCACCAACAAAACCCTTGCCCTTGTCATCACTGAAAGCAAGGAAAAGCTTCATTGTCATCACCCACTCGCCACTCAAGCCCCCTTGCTGCTCACGCCCCCTCGACATCCTATCCTTGTCCTTATGATGAAACCCTCAACAATCTCTACCCTCATCCGCACCCAAAAACCTCACCCAATTTCTCTTGCCCTCGCATCAACACTGGAAACCATCAATGATCAAAACCTTCATCTACATGCACGACCATTCGTTGGTATCATTTCTTTCCCATTTTTCACATGAAGTTGTTTGCATTCTCTAGTTGTCTAGATCGATTGATTTCTTTAACTATCAGGGTTGTTTGCATTCTCTCACTAATATAGTCTCTACATTTCTGTGAGTTGTTTACTTGTTTAAAGTTTTCTAGGTTGATTCATCTCTACATTTCTTCGTCTATACATTTCTTTACTTTTTATAATTTCAATTCTTGTCAATTCCTATATCTATACAAACACATAATTTTTCAATTTCCGTCATTTCCATTATGTACACAAACACCTTCATTAGGAATTCATTTCCCATCATTTCTTATCATTTTAATTTCTTGTCAAGAATTAAATTTCCGTTGTTTCTTTTACCGTCATGTCTATACGTACAACCCCCCCCCTCCCCCGCCCTATAATAAACATGAATTGAAAAGCATAATCTACCTAATACAAAAAAGCATAATCTAGATGCTCCTAAAGAAAACATAATCATAAAGAGAAAACAATTCCAATAGAAACTACTCCACATAAATCAACCAGCTATCAACATTCTATGCATAACAAAACAATATACCTTTGAATACACCCTTGGGCTCATTCTCCTCCATCTCCACATTGGCCATATGCTCAACCCTCTAATTTGTTGAATTGACCTTGCCAACCCCATCTAAATTACCCACCATCCCATCCTCCTCTCAAATCAAAAATAAGTCTCCTTTCCCTTCTTGACCAACCTCATCAAAATCCCATGCTTTAAACCAATATATCATTTCCCACCCCTTCACAACATCATACTTTTTCTGCTTCAAAACATCCTTTACTATGAGCTCAAAAATGTCATTTTCCTCTCCTCTCCTTCCCCCTCATTCATCCACACCTTTTTCCCTAAATACATTGTCACCATTATCTATCCCTTCCACCACCTTAAATAGTGACTCCATTGTGTCATACTTGTCATAAGTGAAATACCGTGTTCCTTGAACTCTACCCCCACCATCACCATGAGGCTTAATGACCATTTGGTGGAGAAGAATCTAGGGCAAAGATGAATGAACAAGGAGGTAGAAACGAGAGAAGTCCTGATAAGGGAGAAGAGATTTGGAGGTCAAGGTTAAAACTAATGGGTGGAAGTGGAGGGATGTGGAGAAGGTAGAAGCAGAGGAGCACTTAGGGTAGAGTTTCTTGTCATTTCACATAGGGGAAGACAGGAAATGGTGGAGCTTTAGGCTTTTATAAGATGGAAGTGGTGGGAATTCATTTCCCACCATTTTGACATGCACAAACACCTTAATTCAACAGAATTCATTTCCCAACATTTCCTTAGGTACAAACACCCCCTAAGATAGGCTTTAGCTTCCTTAAATGAATAGGGATTGCCTAACAATAGTGGTTGTGAGAATAAATGATATATTAGGTTATTTGTGTATTGTGACTTTTGTCTTCATTATTTAAGTGGTATTTCTCCTTTTTGTGTATCTTTTATATAAGAGGTCTTACATTTACTTAGAATAAAATTCTGCTTTCACCCATTTGTTGTGCTCCAACATAGTATCAAAGTTTAGGTTTTGAGAGTCTAAAGGTATAAGAAATCTAGATAGGAAGTAGGGACATCCTAGTCATACCCTCCTCCTAACCACCAAAATTGTCATCAACTATATCAGGCCACCACCAAGTTTTCCCTTGTCTAACATTAAAACCACCATTGCTAGCTTAACCAACCTTGTTGAGGCCACCACCACCAGTGCCACTAGATCTAGGGCAATGCTTCCTTCTAGGGCACTGCCATTGTCTTCACCTGTGCTTGTTAATGCCACTATTGTATGTGTCTCTTCTCCCAAACAAAAATGTCATATGTGCCTTAGTTTGATGACACCAGATCTTTTCATCACCACAATTGCCAATTGACAGTGACCTTTGGCCTCTTCCCACCAATGATAACAAAACTTTATACACTCCTTACTGCTAGGGTGACCTACAACCCACGTCTATAGTCAACTTCACGGTTTCACAAATCAACAATGAGTTGCAAACGAAGATCAAGAATAAAAGGAAAAAAGAAAGAGGGAGAGAGGAAAGAGAAAAGGAAAAAAAACATGAGTAAAAGGAAAAAATGGAAAGAAAAGAAACTGAAGAAAAAAGAAATTAACAAATAAAAGAAAAAGAAGAGAGAAAGAAAAAAGAAACAAAAGGAGAGAATGGGACAAAAGGCAGAAAGTAGGAGAGAGACAAAAACAAAAAAAAATCAGAAAAATGGTGGAAGTCAAAAAAAAGTACAAATAATTGTAAGTGTAGACCACATCTACCTACTTTCTGAAGATAGACCACATTTGTCTATTTGCTTTACTGCCTTGGATTATATTATCTGATACTTACTAGTATTTGAGATTAGTTCTTCCTAGACTTATCTCATATTACTCTACTACTATTGCCTCCACATAGTAGAAGGTTGTACTAAAATTGTCTCCCAACGGTTAGAGGTTCACTAATCTCTTTTGCTACTGCTTCCACAACAACAATTGATTTCTTGCCTCAGATTATATTTGATGGCTAATTTACTATTGTCTGAGATATATTTCTCATATTACTGTGATTGTTCTATGATAATTGTTTTTATATATTCTTATTTGTATCTATTATCTCTAGTTAAGTTTTGTTTAACTTGTTATTGAATCAATTACAAGTTAGATGCTCTAACCTAAGGAGGAATGTAAGAATAAATAATGCAATAGATTATTTGTGTATTACGGGTTTACTTTCATATTGTTTAAGTAATATTTATCTTCTTTGCATAGACCTTATATATAGATGTCTTATATTTGCTTATGAATAAAATTCTACTTTCACCCAAGAATGACTTTAGTTTCTTGTCTTCCAAGAGTGACTTTAGTTTCTTTGATGACTACAGATTCCCTAACCTAACATTGCTTCAACATGCTCTTCAACAATCATGAACCCATGTAGAATCTATCAACCCAGGACAGAAGCTTGGAAGTAATCAATGAGTTTAGTAAGCAACTTCAATGTCTTCAAGAGGGTTTGTACCAGGCCAAAAATCTAAAAACGGACATTTCAGAAAGAAAAATCAGGTTTTCCTAGCATTTGTGCTGTTCAGAAAATTAGAAAAGAAAATTAAAATTTTCCAGAATATATATAGCTAGATTTTCTCACCTCCCCCAAAGAAAGGAAAATCAAGATAGGGTGCTATTCGACTTTTTCCCTTGCACCAATAATGCAATTATCCAATTACAAACCAGAAAATTAATTTGTTGATTTTTAATCTAATGGTGTAAATATTTTTTATTTAACCTTGTCAATATGTGTTTCATATACAAAATATATTATCAAAAACCAAACATCATAACACTAATAAATTCGTTTGTGAAAAAATAGTCATCGTTTTTGATAAATAAATCATTATTAAGAATTAATCTTACAAGACGTTTAAATGAAAAGTGATAATATGGTATCTTATATCTCCAACAACAAAAGGTATTTTTATGATATGTAACTAATGTGATAAAATTAATACAAACACTAATCAAGTGATTAATATCTCAAAAGTAATCAATATATGAGTAATCAATATCTAAAAATTGAAATCACTTGTATTAAAACATCAATCGATTTGTATTATTCCATTTGAAGTTTTATTTAACTACTCATCACAATTAATTCTATTAACAGTATTTATATTTTAATTACACAAAACTGGTTAAATTTTAAATTAATTCTTTCATGTACAAATTTTCCTAACTTTTTATGATGTGCACAAACAAATCCTAAAATTTTTAAGTTTTCTTACTTTCCATTTTCATTTTAGATTAATTTTTTTGTATTTTCCTTTTCCAAGTTTCTATCGTGTACAAACAAGTCATTAGTCATTTTACAACAACCTTGTAAACCTCATTGAAAATTAATCATTTGATAATGTAAGAGGCACCTACTATTTTGAACTTAACTTTGCAACCTTATCATTGCCCCACCATCATCAAACATCTTCAAGACTTCCATGATAGCATTCCAAATGAGATCCGAAAATTTTAAGAAAGCAATGATAGGAGCCTTATGGCAATCAATGCAAAAATAGTACACTTGACCTCATCATCCAAAAGATCTTGATCATAAAGGCAGCATCATGTTATACCTATAGAAAAAGGTGCAATTGATATTCCCTTATCATATAATGCCTATATGGAAAGAAGTCTTAAGTTCTAGTCCATGAAAAAATATTACCAAAATAATAATAATAAGGCAACATCATAACTATGATCAACTTGAAACTTAATCCTCTCCAATCATCAAAACAATTACGTTTTGATTTGGGGGTGACTCCAAATCCATTAATGCCTTCTTTGGAAGATATTTAACAATGATTACAGACCTTGTGGAGTCATAGACACTCCTTATACACCATCCTTCACAGCTTAGACAAGCTTGGCAATATCTTTTACTTGAGTATGAGTGTTAAATGTGTTGATGAGTAAACAAATATCCGTATACATCCTTGTACCATAGGTCATTAGGTGACACACTACACGTGCAGCTACCCATGATCAATGATAATCAATTAATTATCCAATTAATAGCTTCAAAGCAAAAGATAAAAAAACAAGGGACCTGATCTATCACACTAAACATGTACAGCAACAATGGCATGTTTCATGTTGAAAACAAGAAAAATAGATCAAAGACATATTGATTCAATAACATAAGGTTTATATATATAGAAGCTACATATGAAAGACCAACACACTTTAAGCAACATGGGACCAAACCCACACATACCTAAGACATTAATATTTTCTAACACTCTTCCTAAAGTTGGAGTATATGACTTGCAATAGATTTAATAATACAACCAATTCAATACAACCCAACAAACATAGCAAATACATAGAGACATAAAAAGCAATTGTTGTAGAGGGGTCAATGGGCCATGCTAGGCTAACACGACTCAACCTTTTTATAAGCACGACACTATTTGTGTTGTGTCGGATCATGTTTGGTCTTTCGACTGGCAAACCAAGCATGACCCATTTAAGGTCATGTCAAGTCATGTCAACTTAGCCTAGCATGATTCAATTTTTTAATTATTTTTTATTTTATTAAAAATTAATATAACATTAATATAATTTATAAATATTAAACGATGATTAAAGGTGAGATTTGAACTTATAACCATATATCACTTATTAACAAACTTAAACCACCAAGTTATATACAAGATATACAACTTAACAGAAGTATATTAAAAAAATACAAAGTTTTAAAAAATGCTGAAAGCAAATCATGTCGTGCTATGTTGGCCTATATGCCAAAATTAGATTATGTCGTGCCGACATGAAGAGAGATGCAACCTAAGCATGACCTGTCAAGCCATGTTGTACTGGTCAACGACACGGTTTGACTGTACTGGAACATGTCAACCCAATTGGGTTGTACCCAATTTACACTTCTAGTTGTAATGGTAGAAGTAAAGAACCTTTTAACTATGTGGAGGCAACATTAGTAGAGAACCTTCAACTTTATGGATGCAACAAGAGTAGACAACCTTCAACTATGTAGAAGTAGCAAGAGTAGAGAACCTGTGTAAAGGCAATAAGAGTAGAGAACTTCCAACTATGTGGAGACAGCAAGGGTGGAGAACTTTCAATGATGTAACAACAATAAAACAGGCAAATAGAAATGATCTATCCTCAAGAAATATATTTTTTTCTTTTTCTTTGACTTCTACCTTTTTTTAGCATCATAATATTTTTTGTTTTCCCACTTTCAGTTTTTTTCCTTTTTCTAAAACTTTCTTTCTCCCCTCCATCCTCTTCTTTCTTTTTTTTCTTTCCTTTCAATCTCTCCCCTCTCCATCTTCCTCTTTGCCTTCTACATGCAGTCGATGAGACAAAAGTAGCGATAGCAGCATCCCCATCTGCATGAAGACCGTGTCCTAGAAGTCAAGGGGTGAAGCAAGTCAAAGGTGAACTTGCTAACGGTAGAGGCAAAAGAAGCAACAATCTCCTCACAGGTAGATCAAGGCATAAACAACATTTTCGCCTAGGATAAGAAACGTAAGTGATGACAATGTTGACAAATGCAAGTGACAACAACAATGGTGCTCTAAAATGAAGCTCAAAATTGGCAACAAAGGGGAAGTGTCGAAGGCCTGGCAATTCATCAATCCCATAAGGCGACTCCCAAGGGTGGTGAGGCAGGTTTGGATGGGCAGAGATACCACCTAGTACCTTTGTCACCAATGCTATTCATGTTAAGCTAAGGAAAGATCTTGATTGAAAAACAAGAAGAAGGTGGGAAGGAAGGTGTTCTAGAGGAGAGACAAAGAGCCCTAAATGAAGTACAAGGAAGGAAGAAAAAGGAGAGTCAACAGCGACAAAAGGTCATCATGTGGTTGGGAGGAAGGCAACAATTAGGTTTCCCTTCTCCTTATCTTGAACTTGCACACTTTTGGACTCTCAAAACGTAAACTTTGATATCATGTTGAAAATAAGAAAAATAGGTGGAAGTGTGCAAGATCAACACATTAGGAACGCCAACACACTTTAAACAATAGGGACTAAACCCACATACACCTAATACATTAATATTCTGCAACAGTTTTAAAAGTAATTATTGGGATGCTCTAGATGTATAAAAACAGAATGAAATCTTCCCAACAATTTAGAGGTAAAAACCCCATCAAGTATGGCTAAACTTGAATTTTTTTCAGGCACATAAATGTAGAAGACATGTAATGCAGGAAATGGCAGTATCCAAAAATCCATATAAGATTCATTTACTCTAACGGGTTAAAAACTAAATGAAGTGAGAGAACTGAACATCAGATATAACTCAGAGAACTGCAGCTTCAGTCATTCCAAAAGGCATGTACCCAACTGTCCTCACATGGTCCGTAATAATTAGCTACCTTCCCCTCCATCTAAACAAAATTCCAGTGGCAAGAAGTATCCACCAACTACAAACACATTCATTCCATAAGATAGATGCAGTAACACCATCAAAACGTTGTCCAGACCCTGATCCTGAAGGAAGTCACAGTTGCAGGCAAGCAAAATACCTGAACTCTGATGGTACTATCAAATAGTTTCCAAGTCTTCCACCAGAGAGATGCCTTTCTTCCAAGAGTACTGAACTGAAGTGGTAACACCAATTGAGTTCATAATGCTTAGCCATAGCTGCTCAACTACTGCAAGGGGACCAACAAAGAGCATGTTGAGCCAAGCAAGGATCTCTGACACAAGGCACACCTTCCTAGTGTATCTCCAAAGAAAACGATGTTAGTACCATATAGTTGAAGGTTTGATCACAGTTGCTAAAGAATGGCCATCTCTTGATGCATTAAATAAATGTATCAAGAACGTAGGTCTCTTGATCCCATGGAGAAAAGAATGGGAGTCTCTCTGAACATAGGGGAAAAAGGTAGTAGGTAAATTTTCAGATATGCATTAGATATGGCTGTTTACCCCATGAGACACCTTTACCCATTATTATATGCTGGGTGGACAAGATCTATCCTTGTTTGGAGGCATAAACACCTCACGGTAAGAAGTGTGGTTAATCCACCTGACAAGCAATTGAATGATGTCCACCAACACTAATACCAAGCAAGATTCTGAAGCACCTCCATCTTTTATGTTACACTAGGTGGGAAAGGCCCATCTCATTTGAGTACATAAACATCCAAAAACACAGGAGTGTTCAGTACAAACAATAGGATCTTTGAAAATAGCATGTTTGCATACATGGATGTGTGTTTCCCTTTGCTAATATAGTGAGAAAGAGTTGTATCAGAATTTCTTCTATCATATTGTAGATAGACTAACATAGGAAAGAACAAAAGATATGTTAGAATTTAATTAGTGCAAAAATTTAGGAAAAATATAACCCAATGATGCACATGAATTGAAGTAAAAGATAGATAAAAAGCTTAAAGTAAAGAGAGACACCCACCAAAGGCAAGATAGCCTCTGCTGCTTTTCGCAAAAGATCCTCCATTTCCTTCACCTAGTTTCAACACTTTCATGATCAATTATATGAAAAAGACATGCACTATTTTGTATATGAAAAATGAAAATTCAGCATAGTACCATTCTGAAATAATACCTCGTCTCGTGGTATTTTTTTCTTGATATCTTCAAAAAATCTCAGACCAAATCTTTGGGCATTGGTCAGGGACTCCTCCTCCTCTAGATCCTTTAACATGCGGTAACCCTTGTCGTATAATTTCAGAGCAGTGGCAGGACCAATACCCCAAATTTCTTCAAACAGACTGACCACCCGTACCTGCAGAATGTTTATGATACAAAAGAGAGCAACTATTGTAAAATTTTCAAGTCACACTTACAATTTCAGAATGAAATCAACTGGTTACAGTTCTCTAGAGGAATGGATTGATCTAAAACAGAAATTATTGCTGCCACCAAGAATATAATAACAGTAAAATAAAATAAAAATGATGATAATGTAGATAACAAAGTCGGATGACTGGACCAATAGTAATTTGCAATGACAGGAAGACTACTATATCCATGATTAACACAACTGCAAATGCTGTCTTCATGCAAAAGGAGTTGAGCACACAATCATTTTTCATTAAAGCCAAGAGTGATGAACTGATGATAAAGGCTTTCATATGACACCTCACCCCAGAAGCAGCTGTCACTCCATCTTCACCACCTATGCCATAAAATTTAGCAATCAAAATGTCTTGATTATCACTTTTTGTCCTACCCATTTTTATTGTGTAGAGATTCCTTTGCCAATAGAATTTGGGTATCTGAAAGTTCAATAGTGGAGAAGAGCTAGGGGCTCTGCCTCTTCATTTCAATATGGGACCAAAGTTAGTTGTTGTTTTTGACTGTCAGAAGCTGTTGGATATGGTGACCAAGCATTCCTGAGGACATTTAAGACTAGAAGTACATAATTTCAATAGCTTCAAAAAGCCACTAAAGACATCTCCCCAAAACAATCAGGACTAATCACTAGGTTTAGAGAACTTTCACCATCCAAGCAATAGAAACCGCAGGAAAAATCTATTAATGTTTCATGTTAGACAATACATTTCAAGTCACATATGGTACCAATGATATCTGCAAGCATTATGAATCCAACATGCATATGTCCTCCCCCTTTCTCTTCTTCTTCAACCTGTAAGTCCTAAATGGAATGGAATACACGATCAACCTAGGAATCTACATGCTTCAACACCAACAGGGAAGTATGTTTCAAATATCAGGTCATCATCTGTTTAGACTATGGATTTCTTAGTAGTGGTGCTGCAACTTTTTATGATTTTCATTGATTTAGAAAACACTTACGATAAAGTACCTAGAAACCTATTGTTGTGGGTTTTTAAAAAAAAGAGTATCCATAAGATATATTGAAATTATAAAGGAAATGTATGAAAGAGAAATTACTAATGTTAAAACTACAAGAAGAGAAATTAGGGAATTTCCAATAGACATAGGTTTGCAGCAAAAATCCTCTCTAAGACCATATTTATTTGTCTTGATTACTGATGAAATAACTAAAGAAATTCAAGGAAAAATACCCTGTAGTGTATAACGTATACTATTTGCTGATGACAGTTTTAGTCAATGAAATTAAGTCAAGAATTAATTCTATATTAGAATTATAAAGAGATACTTTAAAGCCTAAAAGATTTAGAATGAGTAGGTCAAAAACTAAATAGATGTAATCCATGTTCAATGAAAATAGGAATAAAAATGAAGATGTATACTTAGTCAAGAGATTCATAAAAGTAGAAAACTTAACAACACAACATAGATTGTTAGTATTAGACTAGATGGTATTCCTATTGAAGTAACAAAGGAAAAAAAAGAAGAGAGAAAGGACTGGGCATGTTAAGATGAAGCATGCAAAAGAAAAAAATGAAACAAAGGTGAGGAGGAGAGAAAGGAGAGCACATGAATAAAAACAGAAAAGGAAGAAAGGTGGAAAGAAAAAGAAAAAAAAAAGAGAAAGAAAAGGTGGAAAAGGGAAAAAAAAAGAGGAAGGGAAGAGAGAAAAAATGAACAAAAAATTATCACATAAAAAATGTTTGTTAAAAAAGGTGAAAGTTCAAAAAAGAAAACAAAAAGGAGAAAAAAAGTGTTTATTTAGAGAAAAGGACTTTTCTCATACATGAAATTATTATATCTCAATCTAATTGATATTTTATGCAAGATAATTGCCTAGAAAGTTTATCTAAGTGTTTCTATATGCTTCTTATAGCTGGTTTTATCTTATCCTTGAATTTTAGTTTGAAATTTGGAGTTTTTTCACCATTTCCACAAAAGTATTACATTTTGACTAATACAATCCTCAATTTTCAATACATTTCCTTTTTCCAAAGGACCAATTCTTGACATACTACTGACATTAAAAACTATGATTATAAAGAATATATATGACAAAGCAATTACTAATGTTAAAACTATAGAAAGAAAAACTAAGAAATTTCCTATAAACGTAGGTTTACACCAAAGGTTCACCCGAAGTCCTTATTTGTTTGCTTAATTAAGATGAAAAAAACAAGAAAATTCAAGGAGAACACCTTGGTGTATGCTATTTGTTGATGGCATAGTTTTAGTTGATGAAAGTAAGTTAGATATTAGTTCTAAATTAAAATTATGGAAAGAAAGTCAAGAATCCAAAGGATTTACAAAAGAGAGAAGGTGGATATTAGTTCTTGTTTTTCCTGAAATTTTTTCCTTGTCCCACAAAAGAGAGAATAAAGATCCTGATCTTCCATTCTCCCTCAGGTAGAAGGTGCCACCAGCAAAGTTTGCTGCCTCTCCCTTGATGAGCTCTCTTCTTTTTGACACATTCCCATTTCTTCAGCTCCACCCCTTAACCCTTGAGAAGAGGTGCTGTCAAGACCCTCACGTGGATTATGTAGTAGAAGTTGGTTAATGTGTTCAACATTCCTTTTAGGCTTGAGAGGATTTTTGAGAATTGGAAGTTTGGATCCACTCTATTACTACCTCTTCAAGTTAAAGGAATATTTTCTCCCTCTCCTCTGGACTAAAGTCATCTTGATCTAACCCCATATCTGACACCTTTTCCATCACAAATGGACCCTTATTGCAAGAAATCTCATTAAACAGCCTACAGAGGGGGGACTCACAAGTTGGGGATAGGCTTCAATCAGGCCTAATAGCTCAAGAGTTTTAAAAAAAAGCCAAACTCCTGTTAGTTGTTCCTAGAGATCTCATAGATCCACCAAATCCTCCAGCTACCAAACTTGGCCTATGATCTTCACCAACTATGATCACTACCATTGCCACCATCTTGTACGAAGTCTCCCCCACCACTTCTACTCAAGAGAAAGGTTTAATGTTGCCAAAGCTCACCCTAAACAAATAAATCTTAGCCCAGTAGGATTTCTGCCCAACCAATAATTTTAACCACTTTGGAATCATCTCTTGCCTATGTACCTCCACCAAAACCCTGACCACTTCCAAGACCTACTTCTCCTTTGTCAACAGTTGGACTTTCCATAAGACTCCAAGGCTAGAAAAATTGTAGTGAAGGTGCCTTCCTCCCAAGCATCAAGAGGGACCCCTACTAACTGAACCCACAATGAATTGATCATGGTGATCTTTTCTTGTAGAAGCTCCACCCACTATGTCAAATAAGGAAACTTGATAGGTAGAGAACCACCAAGAGGGACCCCTACTAACTGAACCCACAATGATTTGATCATGGTGATCTTTTCTTGTAGAAGCTCCACCCACTATGTCAGATAAGGAAACTCTTCTACCCTACCTATCCTTAAGCTACACTAAGATTGAGCTCTCCCCAATATTGGTTGTCACATAAACCAAGCATCAGTCCAATACCAATTAGGGTATGGTTATTGTTCGATGTACACTACTGCCTCCTCCCTCAATCTTTGTGGTTAAAGGTTGTTTTGCTATGGTTTTCTTCATGGCTCCCTAACCGTACAATTAGGGTATGCTTAT